>CAUYSK010080835.1:0-29383 GCA_963575035.1 Avahi laniger
AGCTCAGGAGTTCGAAACCAGCCTGAGCAAGAGCGAGACCCCGTCTCTACTAAAATTGGAAAGAAATTAATTGGACAACTAAAAATATATAGAAAAAAATAGCCGGGCATGGTGGCGCATGCCTGTAGTCCCAGCTACTTAGGAGGCTGAGGCAGGAGGATCTCTTGAGCCGAAGAGTTTGAGGTTACTGTGAGCTAGGCTGACGCCACGGCACTCACTCTAGCCTGAGCAACACAGTGAGACTCTGTCTCAAAAAAAAAAAAAAAAAAAAAGGGACCTCCTCATTAGAGGGTCATCTCCTTGCTGAGGGCTGTATTAGGTTTGGGTGCACATATTACCAGCAAGTAGGTCCGCATTTAGAGCTGAACACACCTGCATAATTAATGAATGAAAAACTTGAAGAACCTGAAGAAAGAGACTGGACTGGAAGTTGTTTGTCATGGGTGTTTAATTTAAAATCTTCCATTTCCATCTATGTAATACTTAGTATATTATATATTTCTCCTTTTTGTGTTTGTACATAAAATATTTCAGGTATATAAAATGTATAGCAAATTTTATAATCAAAATATGAAGCCACCACCCAGCTTAAGAAATTTAATATTTATAGTTATAGTTGAAGCATATTTTCTATCCTTTCTTCCCCAATGGTGGCCACTATCCCAACTGTTACTTATCATACATCTGAATACTCATACATACATATACCTGGCATGTTATTTAAATAAATATAATATATATTTCATTGTACTTATTCGTCAACCTATTATATATGGTCCAAATTATTTTTGGAGAAATATTTTGAAGAGTCTGTTCATTTTAATAAATACAAACAATTTATATAGATTTATTGGTTTATGGATTTATTAATCATTTTCTTAATTCCTCCTTTTTAATTACTGATTTCTATTCTTTTAGGGGTTATCCTCAAAAATTTAGTGTGAATATTTCAGTTAGTAAAGGCTAAAGCTATTTAACATTTGTATTTTATTCCTGAAAAGTAAAATAATCATAGAAGTGAGACTGATCTGGCCCCCAACTCACTAACCCTCTCTTAATGCTCTCTCACAATATACACTCTTCCATTCACAATGTACACACAGGTATGGCAAAGACATGCGAGCTTTCTCATGTCTTTCTATCTTTGGGCTGAGGTTTGTTTTTTGTATTTTTGCTTTGCTCTGTGTGTGTGTGTGTGTGTGCGCGTGCATGTGTTTTACCAAGCCTATTTTATTGCTGAGTCTATGGGCCTTTGAACATTCCAGCCTTGTGTAGACGTCTTAGGGCTCTCCATCTTCTCCAGGACCTATCCAAGCACTGTCATTTCTACTCTCTTTGTCCCTGAGAACGGGGACTCTTTTTCCTCTGCAGTCACCACCATGAATGGCAGGAAGTTTCAGCTGAAGTTTCCTGCTCTGGTTTTTCTTCCCCTCTCTGTGGACACAGATTTTTGTTGCTTTCTAGAAAGCAAAGTTTGTATCATATAGTCAACTATAATTTATTGAGCACCTACTGTATGGCAGGCATTAATTTTTTACATAAGGCACACAGCATTGAACAAATCAAAATCATTTCCCTTCAGAACGTGAGATATATGCCATTATCCATCATTTCAGGTATTTTATAGGGAGACATTTGTTGTTGATATTATTGTTTTAGGGATGTTACTCCATTATGTGGCCAGAAATGACTTCCTTGACCCTCTTTCTAACAAAATACACACATACAATTATGTTAAAAGGAATTAGTATGGTCAATAAACACATTCTTAACATCGCTACAGGCTCAGAATTCCCCAGTTTCCAATTGTTTTTTGACTTTTTTTTTGCTTTAAAATATTACTAATAATTTTAAGTCTTTTCTGGCTTATTACCAGCAGTAATGACCTACATTAACTTTTTAGATTACGTTGACTCTCTGGAATATAAAATATTGAGCACATTGTTTAGCATGATATAAGTACCCTATAAATAATAATTTCCTATTTTCTTTCCCCTCTGCCATATAATAGGGAAGATTTTTCCCTATATTTTTCCTGCCACAAAAATGAAAAAAATCTAAACTGAACAAGAAATAAATATGTCCTTAAATTTTACACAATATATTGTGTTGCCTTCTGGGTAATATATCTTTAAAAGATCATTTCCTCATCTGAAGGTGAACACTCAGTCTACTAATTGCCATGAAGTCAACTGATCATGTTCTTCTCATTACAGGGCTATATACTTTGCAGTCTTTACTAGTGAATATCATGACCACAATTAGATTTCTCTTCTATTTTAATAGCAATTTAGAAAGAATCTCAAAGAATCATCCCTGAGTTAGCACAGAATCTGATAGTAATGTTTTTGAATTGATTAATGTTGGCATAATCAGTATCGATAAGTCATTATTAAAATGATGCATCTTTAATAATCTGGTATATGCCAGGACATCTCATTTTACATGTGTCATATCTCTTTCTTTTAGCTTATTTTTGCCTGTCATCTATGGTGACAATGGGTAACTAATTCTGGCTGTACTATGTTCAAACTAAATGATCTACATTTTACTCTAGGCCTGGTTTCCTTCCATCTGAAAGCAAAAATAGGAGAAGTAGCCTTAAGTTATTTATTAGCCTCCTTGCGCTTCCATAACAAAATGTCACAGAGTGGCCTAAATAATAGCACTCACAGTTCTGGAGACTAAAAGTCCAAGATCAATGTGTCACTAGGGTTGGTTTTTGGTGAGGCCTTTCTTTCTGGCTTACAGGTGATCACCTTCTCACTGTATCCTCACATGGCCATACTCTGTGCACACATAGAGAGAGAGATCTTCTCCTCTTCTCATTAGGACAATAGTCCAATCAGATTTGAATGTCACCCTTATGAATTTATTTAAACATAATCACTTCCTTAAAGCTTTTTTTTCAGTACAGTCCCATGGTCATTAAACTTTCAACATATGAATTTTGGAGGAGACACAGTTCAGTCCATACAGACATCTTTCCATAAATATGCTTCAGTTCTCTTTCCTGAATCAGTGGAGAATATAATGCTAATTCAACATATGGAGTCATGGATTATATAACTACAAGATAATTTATTTATTATTTAGTTAATTATGCTTTATTTCTACATATTTGCTATAGTCACATAATAAAAACATTAACTCTATAAGATCCTAGAGCAGGGATTCTCAACTGGCATTATTAAAATCACATGGGTTTATTATTCATGGCATATATACCGATACCCACCAGCACAAGAGAGTCTGATTGACTAGATCTGAAGTGAAACTTGAAGAATCAAGTCTTCAAAACCCTCACAGATTATTGTAAAATTATCTGTGAATTTAGAGCAACTATTTAGATAGTTTGCATATTCTCATATAGTAAGTACCTAATAGTTGTATTATTACAGATGATCATTTTTTACAGGTAGAATATGTGGATATTCCTTGTTTAGAATATGTTGTTCATACCTAATATTTGTGTTGCTTAGCACAGAACATGGCACAAAGCAAGCTATCAAAATCTATTTGTGGCCTAAATTAGTAAATACATTAAACAAATGACAGAGGACGGCAATGGAAAACCTATGAGGGATAGTGATGTACTTCTGAAGATGTGGCACGATGAAATAAGCTCTGTTATTCTGCAATTGTGATAGACATTTTGAGAGAGGAAAATAAAGGGAAATATTTGACTGAGAGGGGGAAAAATCATATCTAAAAGCCCCAGAAAACCAGAATCGATAATTAGAATAATAACTTAAGAGAAAAAGAAGGGTGACTCTGTCTGGAGAAGATACTTTATTGTTCTTTTAGCATGAGTCACTCCCTGTTGGTTTATTTATAACCCTTCTGCCATGTTCTGCAGTAATGTAAATCATTACAATAAAACAGAGCAAGGATACACCCAGCAGGTTAGCTCTACTTTTCTACACATTGTCTACACATTTTCTACACATCTTCTCTAATAATAAGACCAGGGGGGCTTGCAGAGGCTGACTGCTCTTATAGCAGAGACTATTGACAAGGCATAGCACAGCATTACTCTTTAAACTACTTTTCAAATGCTGCTATTACTGACATCAGCAAAATTTTCATTCTTACAGCAGAAAAGGAAGTAACATTTGTGATTAGGCATTTTAACTCTGTAAGGAAAAGAAAAAAGAATTCAACAACTTTTGAAACCTATGAAAACTAAGAAATAAAAAGAAGGAAATCTCAGTATCTCTATGATACTCTAAGAGCAATTTTGGTGTTGTGGAAAGGGAAATGCTTTCTCAAAAAGGCCAATGCTTTGAAATTGATACCTAGAACAGAATTGGTTCTGTAAAGAGGTTTTCTGCTTGGCTACACTATATTTTCACACTTAAAAGTCACAGTAAAAAATCCAAGTACCAGACATTAGAAAACTTTTATTTTTGTTAAGGATCAATGTTTGTCTTTAATCAGGAACAAATGACCCCTTTGAATCTAAAATGGGGAAATAAATAAGTCTGGCTTTCTCAGGAGATCAGTAATAGGATACAAAGATGTTAACTTCTAGCTCACAGATGCATTAAATTCAAACCAAATCACTGGTGACTAAACATTATAATATCCAATAGCTTTTTCAATGGCCTAAGTAAAATTACTCGATAGTCCCAGTTCAATTGCCAAACATAGATGGCACATAAATACAAAACATGACTCAATTAGTGCTTCTGTCTTTAGCAGCAGCCACACATTAAAGGAACATTTTTCTCCTCTGTAAAAGAGACTGGTAATGCAGATGGGGAACACTTCTTTGTGATTCAAATAGAGATCTCAAGGCAAGGACTTTTAAATCAGAAAACAGAAGTTGTTAGCAGTTAAGAATGTGAATATTTTTTTCTAAATCTGTGTCTGTCCTATACAGTTTTGAGCACTCCAGATTATTCTTTATGAAATTCCTTTCATAAGATTATGTGCAATTTCTCTCCGAGTAAATTGCTCTTATTCTTGCTAAATTACTAATAAATTTCTGAACAGAAGCATATCATTACAAAATGACTTTCACTAAGCATAAAACAGGATAATGCTAAACTGGAAGAGTTAATTCCTTCATCCTGGGAAGTGACCCATTTATTTCAAAATATTTTCAATATATAGAGTGGATATTACATAAGTTCTAATACATATTTATTCAGTTTTTTGCTTGTTTGTTTATTCTACCTATTTGCTCACTAGACATGATAATTCAAACTCCCCCATATGAAAAAATTATATATAAATTTATTGCATATGAAATGATTCTGAAATATCTGGAGTCTTCAAAACCATTTCAGTTATATTAGAATCTGTGGCATACAATTATTTCTGTTTTTCTTTATAACATTTTCTGTTTCATTCAACTAAGAAATGCCGTTTATTTAGTACATGCATACGATGGACAAAATAATTATTTAAAATTTTACCATAAAAACAATTTTTCTCTTGATATTTATTAAGCTATTCTCACTAAATTTGTTATTTTCTCTGTATCTACACAGTCCAATACAGTAAGCATTAGCCCCATGTTGCTGTAAAATTAAGAAAATTTAGTTCTACGGTCTCACTGCCCTCATTTCAGGTGCTTGAAGCCACATATAGCCAGTGGCTACCTAATCAGAGCAAAAATAGAGCATTTGCATCATTGCAGTGAGTTTTATTGGACAGCACAGCTTTGGATTGTACCAAGTTGATTCATGTGATATATATATGTCTATATATACAGTCACACACACATATATATGTGTATATATGTGTGTGTTTATATACAATTAAGTTTAGTTTATATACTTTACTTTCCTATTACTCATGTAGAATTTTTACTTGTCTCAGTACATTAAAATTGCTTTCATTTTATTATACTATGTTTGTTCAGTGTAAACCTTTTTCATGTTCTTTTGGCTGATGTTATAAAATGTAAACTGGGAGGTGTAAGTGTTTATATTTTGTAAGTATGAACAATTGTAGATGAAAACAATGGAGAAAGCCAAATGAGATAGATGGAGGAAGAGATAACTGAAAGGAATATAGTAAATAATGAAAAATCACAAAAAGGTGTTCTATTATTATTTTATGCATCTTCTTAAGTTTTCCTATTCCTGTGACAAGCCCACAATGACATAATAAATCACCCATTTTCCAAATAAAAAATATAAATGAATTATATACATATGTAACCCACTTTATGATTTTTTTTTATTTGTAGGTTTGCTATAAAGGCCAATAGGAAAACCTGTACAGAAGTGTAAGCATGGTGTTCAAATAATAAGAACAAAACAATACATTCTGGGTTCAGAAGCAAGCATCATTTTTTTCGGGAGGATTCATTTACTAACATCAAGGGTCATACCATACTTTTTAATGCATCTTGTTAAAGATATTTAGAAAGCTGATGCCTTGGTTCATCAAAGATTTTCTTTTTATTAAAATTTCACTCAGAGGTGGCCGGGTGTGGTGGCTCACACCTGTAATTCTGCAGTCTGAGAGGCAGAGGCGGGAGGATTGCTTGAGGTCAGGAGTTCAAGACCAGCCTGAGCAAGAGCTAGACCTCATCTCTACTAAAAGTAGAAAAAATTAGCTGGACTTGGTGGTGTGTGCCTGTGGTCCCAGCTACTCAGGAGGCTGACGCAGGAGAATGGCTTGAGCCAAGGAGTTTGAGTTTGCTGTGAGCTCGGCTAATGCCAAGACACTCTAGTCTGGACAACAGAGCGATACTCTGACTCAAAAAAAAAAAAAAAAAAGGCAAAATAATTCACTCAGAGAATAATGACTGAATATAGTTGCTTTGGTTTGACAGTTTGCCACCTCTAAAACTCACACTGAAACTTAATCCCCAGTGTGGCAGTATTGAGGGGTATGGCCTTGAAGAGGTGATTGGGTCATGAGGGCTCAGCCCTCATGCATGGATTAATCCATGTATGGATTAATGAATTATCAGAGGAATGGGACTGGTGGCTGTATAAGAATAGGAAGAGAGACCTGCGTTAGCACACTCGGTCTTCTTGCCACGTGATGCCCTGTGCTGCTTCAGGAATCTGAAGAGAGTTCCCATCGCAAAAAGACCCCCACCTTGGACTTCTCAACCTACATAACTGTGAAAAATAAATTTCTTTTCTTTATAAATTTCCCACTTTTAGATATTCTGTTATAGGCAACAGAAACTAGGAGTGTAGCAGTTAAGCACACTGTTTGGGTGCAATACTATCATTTATTGAATTTGCACAATTCCCTTAGCCTCCCTGAAACCATTTTTCTTCTTTATAGTGGTAATAATAATATCTCATTAGGTTGCTCTAAAGATTAAAATACAGTTAAATGTATTTCACTTAACTCCTTGACTAGAATCAATGACTTAGGCTTTAGCACTCTTCCCTTTACCTCTTTGTCTGCAGTTTGGGCTTCTTTTTTCCTCAAATTGATCAGGTTTCTCTTTGGAGTGAGAAACGTCCGATCCAGCAACTGCCAGAGATACAAACCCTCACAGCTGAACGGCATGGAAACAGCCCTTTCCACTAGCTTCAGATGAAAATAATAGGGGAATCTCACGTAGAGCTGCTCCATTTGCATGTTCATGCTGTGCCCTTATTGCCATGAACAGATTTTTACAGTTTTTGTCAGAGGCCCACTTATTCTACAGTCACTCTGTGTAGAGGATTGAGGTAGTGTCTGTTTACATTAGGACTTTATGATAGGTATGGAGAGGCAGAGAAAAGAAGAGGGAATTGTTTCCAGAAGAAAGGAGGAATATTAGCATTTAAAGCAATAAATAATTTCTACAGTTAGATTTACTCTATTTAAGTTATAACTAAACAATTAGTTTTTTATATATTATAAATAAGTTGATTGAGCAATTGCTAATATGGTAAACTGATTACTCTGGGATCAGGTGGAATGAATAAATAACCATTACTCAGTTTTCAAAAAGTGGATGTAAAGCCCCATCAATTAATGCAAAAACTAACAAGCCTCTAGTTTTTCACCTTTAACAGCAGGTTTTAACTGTTAAGACTTGGTGAAACATAGGCTGCTTCTTTTTTTGGCTTCAAAAGAGATTTCTTTAAAATTTAGAATATTGAAATTTTTGAAAGCAGGAGATATTTTAAGTATAAGATATGCCATTCTCATCCATGAAATTATAGCAAAGTACACGACAGTATATGCATGGAATATTAGATGATAGTACTCTTAAGCAAGAAGTAAGTACTAACATAGGAACTGCTCAAATTAGGGATATATGCCTTGCTCTTTTGGCAAGATTACCAATCAAGTCGTTTAATTGTAATGAATTGGAAATTGAACACAGGAAGCTTTCTCAGCCAGATTTTACTAATCTAGTCCTCTGTCTAATCCTCTACATGAAGCTGTAAATCTTCAATGTTTTAAAAAGTTATTTGACCTTTGCTAGTGTTTTGCACTTTGGCAAGGGGATAGGCACTTATAATTTAGTTCTGTAAATATAAACAAATTAATTTTGTAGTATAACTTATTTTATCTCTTCTTAATATTTTATTCAGGGCAGAATTTAAGAGTTTTTGATTGTATCCAATCTCATTATTCTTTTACTGTATTATGAGACATCGATTTCTTTTTCAAAGAAACAAGCATATTTTCTTAATATAAACAAGGAAGATTTTTTTCCCTGAGATATCTAAAGATGTCACCTGTGCTCGTCACTTATCGAATAAGGGAACATTATTTCTTAAAAGAATATATAGATTTTGATATAGCTTGATTAAGCCAATAGCCTATAGACACAGCCTCTTAATTACATCTGCTCCTCATAAGAAATAAACATCAATTCATGGACCCACACAAGAGAAATATGTAGGGTTTTGAGGAGGGGATTGTTTTGTTTTGTTTTTCCCCAAATATATTCTATATGGGTGTGTGTTTGTGAGTTCTGAACAAAGTGGCAGAGCTAGATCAGAAAGATGGCTGAATTTAGATAGAAAATATTAGTGTTTTGTATATATTGCAGAGGTAGAGTCGGATGATAAGAAATGCACAGAAATAAAAATAAAAATCTTAAAAATTTGTGGTGTTATAAAAAAAGATCTGAAAGATGAGGAAATATAAACTAGGTAACTGAGTATATGTTTCATGTTTGTGGAATGAAGTTAAGTAGAAAACAAGGTGAGATATATATATAGTAGGAAAATAGGAATGGTTTCATATTATGAACAAGAGAATAAAATGATGAAAATACTGTTTAAAGAAAGATTTCTTTATTATGTTATATATATGTATATACACAGCAATATACCATTATCTTGAAATTTTGTCATATTATACTTTTTTCATTTTTTGAAAATAATAATCTATTTCATTTTATTTTTAAATATAAAAAATTAAAAGAGCCACAATGCTTTGTCTCATCACTTGACTGTCATATCGTGTTATACAAAACTTTTGTTTGGTGTTTGAACATATACTTTCATACACTTTTCTCCTTTATTTTGCAGTAAACATTCAAAGAGACTTTTTTTATATGTCTAAAACACTATCTTCTCTCTGTAATATGTATTCCTGAGATGTCATAATGTTTTGAAAGATTTCAGCCATATATCTGTAGTCAATATTACCTGAAAGGTATTCATGTCTTCTATTTGTTCTGAGTGTTCTATTTGATCACAGTATACTGAAGTATATTTTTTCTTCTCAAAGAAGTATTTGAACATTCCTTAAGTGTGAGGACTGTGTCTTTTATCAATTATTGAAATTTCTCAGATTAAATTTCTTGCAATATTTTCTCTCTCCAATCACTTTACATTCAGGTATGTTTTTCTTTTCTCATCCAATTTACCAATATCTCTTAAAACTTTCTGTATATTTTATGTTTTTGACTTTTTATACCAAATTTTGTATATTTTCTTCAGAAGGATCAATCATAAAACGAATTATTTTTTTTGCTGTGTCTATTCTGCTGTTTAACTCTTCGTAGAATTTTCAATTTGAGTTATTATATTTTTAAAAATCTCTATTGATAAGTTGGTTAGTTGATTTTTCTCTTCCAAATCTGCCTGTATTTATTAATAGTATCCTCAGGAAATTTTTCAATTTCTCTTCTAATATCTTAAGCATATTAAGTGTTTTTATTTTTCACTCTTTGAAGAATATTAGTTTTTTGTTACTGTGCAATAAATTACCACAACTCACAACTTAGTGGATTGAAACAACACAAATATATTATCTTACATTTGTGGTATTCAAAAGTCTAAACTGAATCTTTTGGGGCTAAAATCATGGAGTTCTATTCAGTCACAAAAAACAATGATGATATAGCACCTCTTGTATTATCCTGTATAGAGCTGGAACCCATTCTACTAAGTGAAGTATCCCATTAATGGAAAAATAAGCACCATCTGTACTCACCAGCAAATTGGTATTAACTGGCCAACATTTAAGTGAACATATAGTAATAATATTCATCGGGTGTCGGGCAGATGGGAGGGGGGAGGAGGGGAAGGGTATATGCACATCTAATGGGTGTGGTGCGCACCGTCTGGGGAACGGACAAACTTGAAGCTCTGATTCAGGTGGGGCAAGGGCCATATACATAACCTAAACATTTGTACCCCCATAATATACTGAAATAAAGAAAAATTAAACAAAAAGAGAAAAAATAAATAAATAAAATAAAGATGTTGGTAGGTCTGGTTCCATCTGGTGGCTCCAGGGGAGGAGAATCAGTTCCTTGACTCTAGCTTCTTAAGGCTCTGACATTCCTTGGCTCTTTGGCTCTTTGGCTCTTGGCTGCATTACTACAGTATCCGCTTCCATTATCACCTCTCATTCTCCCTGACTCTAACTCTACTGCTTCCCTTCTGTAAAGATAATCCATTATTGCAGGATGATCCAACATAATGTCTCCATTTTACAATCTTTAACTTAATCATATCTGTGAACCCCCTTTTATCATATAAAGAAACATATTCACAGGTACTAGAAATTCAGATGTCAACACATTTGGGGACTGTTATTGAGCCTACCTATGTAACAACTTTAATATATAAAGTTTATGTATCTGTATTTTAAATTTTTTAAATTTTTTTCTGGCTGAATATCACTCGTGGAGCCTCATTTCTTATAGTATTTTATGAATTGTAATTAGGATTCTTTTTTGGGGGATACGACTCTCTGTGGTATTTCTATGGGGCCTGGGTCTATAGTCAATTCCCTAGAGAAAATCAGTGTTTTTGTTGTTGTTTATTTGTTTGTTTATTTTATGCCTGAGACCTGAAAAAATACAAATCCAGCAGTCTACCCTAAATTAATTTTTCTTTTATATTTTTGAACCAAATAGTATAAATTTAGTTCTCCTGTCTACTGAGCTGCCATAAAATCTCATAAGAAGCTATTTCAATTTTACCTCTACTCAGAGGCTGCAATGAAATATGAGAGACAGATTTTTCTTACTATCAGACTGTGTTCAAATTATCTTCTAGTTAACTATCTTTCTTACACTATAGACTTTATCCTAAACTTCATGTGTGGAGAATTCTTACCTAGTTCTTCAGCCTGTACAGGTACAGGTCCACAGATTCTTAGCATATCCATCCCCCGACAGGTGTACAAATCAGGATAGGCCACAGCTTTCGCAATTACTTATTGCCTTAGCTTAGTCTTCCCAATTTGTTCTGACCTCAAAGAAATTCCATTTTTCTATGGACTATACACATACTATTTTAAAGGATATGATTTTATTTTGTATAGCAATTTTTCATATTTTTTTAGCCATTGGTTCACAATCTGTAGTCACCACTTTGAAGTGAATATGTGTCTCAGTTTTAGCAAATATTGATTTGTTTAGTTCATTAAAAAGTGGATTCCACTTTGGAAAGGGTAATTTTATCCTATTTTCAAATTAATTCATGTAAATAAAACTGTAAAAATAATAAGACATATGGCAGTAATTACAGCTTATTGAGAGGTTGCCAATATATATTTGATAGCTTTTGATAATTATTTTTTTTGAAGTAACATACTATGAGTTTTTAGAACACGATTTTCTCATTGGTCTTTTGAGTTTGATAGCGCAAAGTAGCTTTTAGATTACACATTTAGCACCACAGTACGTTGTAGCACATGTTCTGTGTGGTGTTGCTAAAAAATATAAGCTATATATTTCTTTCTCAAATCTTAATGCCAATCCCTGTCAGATACACTACAAAGCAAAATCCTCTACATAGGCCAATGTTTACCAACATGTTTTGATAAGACCTCACTGAGGCTGACCATGGAGAATAAGCATTCCATCTATTTTTTTTCCAAATATAAAGATAAAAGAAACTGAAAAATACAAAGCAAAAAAAAAAAAACCTCATTGTGTGTCTTACATGAACTAAAAATTATATTTTTAAGTAGAAATATTTCCATATTAATTGACAAAAAGTAATTACAAATTTAAATATAATATTTAGAAATGGCCTATTTCTTGTGTATTTGGAAATATAGCTTCTGAATAATTTAGAAAATAACGATTTAATATATTTTCATTTTTGTCCATTTAAACTGGTATTTAATGTACTAGTGTTTCCAACATGGAATCTGTAGTATAATTCTTAGATGATGTCCTATTCATGTCACTGACATTGGAGAAAGTGAAATTTTAGTGTTTATACATCCATAATCTGAAGAAGAATCAATATGTACTAATCTGTGACCAAAACACAAGGTCCCTGTAGTATATCAAATCTACAATGTGTTACAAATTTCTTTATAACATCACAATCATCACATTTCAAATAAAAACCATGAGTACTTAATTAATGATGATTTTTGTTTACTTATAAGGGAAACATATTTTCGTTTGTTACTTATGTTAGTAAAAGTTTGTTCAATATAGTGTTTTCATAAGGGATTTTTAATTTGTTCATGCTCAGTTTATTTATAACTTTGAGCAAAAACACTCCTTTCAGCAACCATAATCTCTGAAGTCCATGAAGATTTGGGATGATAAGAATGGCAGCACTTATCTGGTAGATCTTACACTCTTAAGAATATGACTTAAAGTAAGATTACAGAATTAGATAATCCTAAAAGCAATTCATATTATGTAGCATATATTATTTTCTTTGTATACATTTGATTTTCTGCATAATTAACCAGAATAACTTTTTTATTCTTTTTGCTATTAATTCAGTGTAGGATTGTTTTTTATAGCATATAGTGTAACCTAGCTGATATAGTTTAACAAAAGTATTAAACAGTTTACATATACATATGTAATTAGCACATTACTTTTATGCATATACACACACAATAATATTCTGAGGCAGTATGTGTGTGCTCTCATGTAAGACTGTGTCATGTGTCCCCACAGAAAGAAAACAGTCTATCACTTAATTTCCTAAAATTCCCATCTTACATATTATTGATCAAAATAAGTCATGTTATAGTGAGGTCACATGTGTGTTTGTATTTGTATGCATATGTGTGTGTGGTTTTGCTGATACATATAGATATCTACATAGATGCATAAAATATATGATTGTGCCAATCAGAATCATCTAGTGAAATTTTAACTTACAAAACTCTTTAACTTATCATGATACTCTTTAACGTATCATTCAAGAAATCTTTTACATTCTCAAAGCTCAATACATTTTTGTCCAATTGACATAAAAAACTCAAATTTCTGTATTAGGTACCCTGATAGCCATAAATTTATAATATAAAAAGAAATCAAGGAGGGGAAGAAAATTTATAAGGCTTTAGGTCAATGATCTGGCTCTAGAAATACCTTAAAAACTTGCAGTAAAGCTGTTTTACTGTTGTGTCTCCCAGATTCTGCTTCATTGCTCATTTGTAAAAACAAACATTTGCCATGAAGACATAACTGCCAATTCAGCCTAAATAAGACAAATGAGATAATGAGACCAGTGGCAGATTTGAGTTGACAAATCCTGCAGAATGCCCAGCTCTAAGTAAAAAGCTTTCATTTCCTGCCAAAAGGTCTATATGCTAATACTAACTAATTTGCCAACCTTGGCTCTACATGGTTTGACAATAGCTGAGCATCCCAATTTGTTACAGCTGTGACATTAATTTGGATGTAAAGTGTAGTTCGATCTAGTAATCCATGCAACCTCTTAACCCAGCAACCAATCACACAGATGCATACTTTGTACTGTAAAGGCTTAGAAAAGCAGAGAGATTTTTTTTTAAAAAACTGAGAGCATATTAATATCGAAAGGGTAATAGTATGGACACCATACGTATTACTCTCACCTGCTCATATTCTCATTACAACAATAGAGGTGAAATAAAGCATGTTATTTACTTTAACATAATGGAATCATTCAGAATATATGCCCTCACTCAATTATTCAGATATCTGTAACTTAACCAACAGTTTGGTAGATTTTGAAAAATCAATCTAGAGTATTAAAAAAGTATTTTTAAATCTCTTCATAGAGTTCCAAAATAATCACAGATATTGATAATTACATAAACATTTTAATGTTTTCTTATAATTTAATCTAAAGGTGTTCCTATGTGTTTGTATGACTCTTGATACACCTTGATATTATATATTAGAGTAAAAATAAATTAAAAGTTCAATTTGGAGAAATTTTGTATTTGAAAAATGGGCACCTACAGTTTAGAATGCTTACTTCATTCCTTTAAAAGTTACCCTAGGTTAAGCAACAAGAATACCACAGTTGTATACAGGGAAGACAAATATCATAAAAGACGTTTATTTTGAATCAGTATGAATTGTTGTGACTCAAGGACTTAAGAAGCAGACTTGAAATTCAGCACTTTAATTCATACTTTGTAAACTGCACTGAGATAGTTAGTCACTAATAGATAGCTAAACATGAATATACAATGCTTTCTAATTACAAATTATACTAATCCTACAATTATGAAATAAATTAAAAAAAATATTTGCCTGTCTTGGGAGAACTACATTTAAAAAAACTTTCAAACGATAGAGTTGGGCAAAATTTTTTGTCAATTTATGATAATACCTAAAAACTTCTTTAAATAGAAAGACATTAAAATAAGTTTATAAAAGATATAGGAGCTTAAAATACCTTAAAATTAGAAAAATAGAATTTTAAAATTTTTATTATGGAGTCTTTTTTATTGAGGGAGACAAGTTAAAAATATTAAAATCCATTCAATTTGTAACAATGTATTCAAAAATAATTCTTTGTCTCTCTAACTCTGATATCAGCTCATAAATTTATAGAAACAAAGAATTGCAAAGAACTTGGAAGTCATACGAACTCACTTTCGGATGAATGCTAATTCAATACCTGAATGTTTTCTCTCACTAGTGTGGTAGGCAGCCTCTAAAATGGCTTTCAATGATTCCACATCCTGGTATTCATGCCCTTATGCAATTGTCTTCCTTTAATTATGGACTAGACTGAGTGACTCACTTCCAATAAACAGAATATAGTAACACTTATGAGATGTCACTTCTAAAACTAGGTTATGAAAAAACTGCGAGTGTTATCTTGCTTGTGCTCCATGGTGCTCTCATTCATTTACCCTGGAAAACATAATTTGCCGAGTTGTGAGTTGTCCTATGGAGAAATCATCTATTAATACTAAGCAACTGCTGTGTACAACTAACATGCATAACAGAAATCTGAGGCCTGAAAACGTGAGTTTGAAAGTATACTATTTTCAGTTGAGCCTTGATTCTAGCTTGTGAAATACTCTGAATCAAAGTGAAGCCATGCCCAGATTCTTGCCCAATGGAAACAATGAGATTATAAGTGTTTGTCATTTTTAGCGGAAAGTGTGTTGCTGGAATCATAAATATCTAAAACTGAGGAAGTAATTTTAGAATCAGACAGTGGGTAAAGGATGAAAGGACTTTGAGGAGTCTTAGCAAAAGCCTAAGTTGCTTTCATGAGAGTGTTAGTAGATATCTACTCGTTGAGGATATTGTTGATGCAGAGTCAAAGGGAAATGAGTAACATTATTGAAAATCAGCAGGAAAAAATCAAAAACCCTATCAAAAATTGGGCAAAGGACATGAACAGAAACTTTTCAAAAGAAGATAGACTAATGGCCAACAAACATATGAAAAAATATTCAACATCTCTAACCATCAAAGAAATTCAAATCCAAACCACAATGACATATTACTTAACTTCATTGAGAATGGCCTTTATCAAAAAATTCCAAAACAATAAATGTTGACGTGGATGTGGAGAGATAGGAACACTCGTACACTGCTGGTGGGACTGAGGGAGATATCTCAAAGAGCTAAAAGTAGAACTACCATTTGATCCAGCAATCCCATTATTGGACATCTACCCAAAGGAATGAAAGACGTTATATAAAAAAAGACATCTGCACTAGAATGTTTATAGCAGCACAATTGCAAAGATGTGAAAACAACCCAAGTGCCCATCGATACATGAGTAGATTAATAAAATGTGCTATATGTATACCATCAAGGACTACTGAGCCACAAAAAAACAATGGTGATCTAGCTCCTCTTATATTATCCCAAATAGAGTCCATTCTACTAAGTGAAGTATCACAAGAACAGAAAAATAAGCATCACATGTACTCACTATCAAATTGGTATTAACTGATCAACATTTAAGTGAACATATAGTAATAACATTCATCGGATGTCGGGCAGATGGGAGGGGGGAGGAGGGGATGGGTATATGAACACCTAATGGGTGCAATGCGCATTGTCTAGGGGATGGACATGCTTAAAGCTCTGACTGGGATAGGGCAAAGGCAAAGGCAATATATGTAACCTAAACATCTGTATCCTTGTAATATGCTGGAAAAAAAACAAAACAAAACAAAACAAAACAAAAAACCGCTGGTCAAAGATGAATTCCTGCTATTTAGTGGCAGAAAAGTTAACAATATTGTCATCTGTAGTTCTGTGTAAGGCAGATGTGCCTAGTAAATTGTGAACTGATGATCTAAGTAAATTTCCAAACAAACTGCTGAAGTTGCTACCTGGTTTTTCCTTACTGTTAATAGTAAAATGTTAGAGAGAAGAGACAAGGTGATGGAAAAACTGCTAAATAAAAATAAATCATATCTTAGTGATATTGAAAAAATTCTTCCCCTCTTCTGATGGCAAAAAGTGCTAAACATAAATGTTTCTGTAACAAAGTGCAAATTCAGGATACTGCCAGGAAAATATGGACTGGAGATGGAGTCAAGAATATGTCTGCATATGTCAGCATGTCTGTAATCTGTGACTTGCTTCACTTCCCTTAGTGAAAAAAGCCAGATGCCCTACAAAGAGGCCCACATGATAAGGAACTAATATTTCCATCCAACTGCCAGGAGGACCTAAGGCATGTCAAATCCACAGGAGTTCACTTGGCACTCCTCCATTGATTGGGATGACAAGATGACCACAGCCCTGGTCAACATCTTGAATGCAGCTTGGTAAGAGATACTGAATAAGAAGCTCCAAGCTAAACTATGTGGAGATTCATGACCCACGGAAACCATGAGATGATAAATATGTGTCGTTTAAGCTGCCAGGTTGGGGGGTAATTTTTTATGCAATAATGATAACAAGAAAAATAAAAAATTATATTTTATCCATTATTGTATGATTCAGATGTTTAGCTATCTCTTCAAGAACATGAACTTAAATATATCCCTTAAAATTTTATAAACCAAAATTCAAAAGAAAGAGAAGATATGATATACTCGTATATCGCGAGCACCACTTTGTTGATGGAATTTTATGTATCATTTTTTGTAATCAACACATCAGCCTTCTATAGGATACACATTAAACTCATTTTACTATTGTATAATGGGCTCAAAACAGTTACAGATATTACCCAAGATCAAATAATTAGCATGTATGGAAGCTCGTTTTCAAATACAATTGTCTAATTTAAAAGCCCTTGCATTTTCTACTGCATTATATTACATCTATTTGTCTTTTTAATTTTATACATAGAAGCTCTTAATTGCTGAACTTTTAGAACATCTGTAATTCTTCTACTTTCTATGATAACTTCAATTTATTTAATTCTTTAAAAATGTGACATGTTTTGTACAACCCGATCACTGACTCACTGTCAGTTGTTCTTAAATTCAGATTTATATGAAAGATTCAGAAGGCAATATGTTTCCAACACTAGTTTATTTAGATTTAATGGACATAAAGCAGGGAATATAACACCCTACAAAATAGTAGTTTCATAAATGAGTTTTATAGTATCCATGGCGCCTGAGGAGCACCGCTATATTGGGTATGTTTGATTGCAAACTGAGAGGCTGACAAGGCACAGACCACTGCAGCTTGGGGAAGCAAACACTACATTCCTCACCTAACTTTTATACTGCTTGTCCTAAAGCCTTTCTAGCAACATATGTCAAGTCACATCCTTTCTAGGGCAGCCACAACTCGTCCATGGAGCTTAACAATAAACAATTCTGATAACCAGATACGATTTGTTTGGGATGTCATTAATCGGATTGCCAGCAGATTCCAGGGGACAAAGTTGCAAGATGGTGAATCCAGTGCCATCTCTCTGCTGCTTCTGGATGTGGAATATAAATTCAGACCCACTGTTAACCCTTTAATACCAGTCTGTCTTTGAATTTAGATAAATATAGCCATGCCATATATAATTTTAATATCTTTTTATATCTCTTTTGAAAGACATATACTATTTGATATTATAAGCAAAAAGACAGATTTTCCTGTGTATAGCCAATAAGATACATAAAACTCATGTAGTGTTGGTATAAGTGACTAAATATCTTGGCCTTGACCACATCTTCTTACATGTTTTTGATACTCTTAAACCAATTTTATTCCTACTTTTATCTCTTCATTTATTATCAATTATACTTTTCGAACAATTAAGATGAAGGATGTATATCTAATTATTCTGAAACTAAATTTATTTCCTTTTCACTAAGTCAATTTCCATGGGAGCTACATCAGTTAGGGATTACAAATCCATTTTCACAAGTAACTTTCCTTTCTGTGGTTTCTCATTGAAATATATCCTTTTGGCCTCATTTTTTTTCAAACAATCAACAAATTGTTAATTATACCAACTACCAGAAGATGTATTATTGATAGTTTGCATGTCAAATGTATATTAACATGTATCAATGGCATCTCCTTTATATTATTTTCAACAAGACAAATAGTTATTAAGTCACCGTTCATTAAATTTGGAGCCTATTAAGTTTGTGGTTCCAGCCATATCCACTACAAAGAATCAACTTTGACAAATATTGCATTTTAAATATCATGTGCACCACTGTACATCTACTTCTCACTGGGATTACATGTTGCAGATAATGTTTTGCCCTGTTTCTATCAATTGTATTATCAGGAAGTCTTTTTTAATCAATTATTCTCATGTGTCACCCTTCACAACTGCAGCTAGTCAGACTATTTGCATGTGTGAGCTCCTCTAGCCTGGACTTCCACAATTCTCAGTTATTGGCCTCACAACACATTTGACTCTGTAGTTGTCAACATATAAGACATCCATCCTGAGTAAGGGATCCTGCCTTGTCCCAAAGTGTCACTCAGGAAAATTGCCTCATAATTTTATGGATAGGTTTGCTACACACACCTACTGTTCATCATCTTTCTAAGTCTTGCTAAATTTGGCTAGTTTCTTGCCAAAGTAATCTTTCTAAAATTTCTATATGCTGTAGTATGTACTTTTCAACATTTTGGCATGCTTCTAAAAATGCTATTTCTGCTTGGCTCAAAATACTGAGCTACAAATCAATGGTTCCTGAATCCCTTTAAGAATATTGAATTAGTGTTGACTTCGCCACTACCCTTGCCATTGCTATGGGTAAGTGTAGTCCAAAAAAGTTGTATTTACATCCCCCTATATTGTATTTATTAGGACATCATTAATTGTGCGTATTCTACTCCTAAAATCTACTCAATCTATTTGTGCCATAAGAAATGCCTAAATAGGGTTTGTCTGGTGCTCTATATGAGAACATTGGTGAATGTGGATCCTGTATTATCCCTATATCAGTGCTCTTCATCATCATTGACCTCTTTTAAATTCCTGTTAATGAGTTCATATGCATTCACATTTGGTATTTTTATAATGGCAAAGCAGGTTCTGGCATATCAGGCAAGCTGCAGTAAAACGACATCCTTCACATCCCGGCAACTGCTTTAGCAGTGTGTCACCCTGATTCACAGATCACAAGTGCACATGTAATCAGTTATTATACAATCACAAATCTGTGCAATTTAAAGGCAATATCTTCTTCAGATTCCAGCATAAGAACTTGACTACTGAACATAATCTATAAATTTTAACCAAAGGAAGGTTCCAAATGACCAAGATTCAGTAGGGTCATTAGAGAGTGTTGCATCACATTTTTTTTCCCTCTAGATTAACGAGGAAGAATTTTTGACAAAGTTCCTACCTCATCTTCAGTTCAGTTGACATTTTTCTGAAGGAAACAATGCTGATGGTCTTCCCTGGGAAACAACAACTAACTTTAGTTATCCTCTTGCATTGATATACTCTTGAGAAAATAAAATATTAGCAATTTTCCTGGCATTTTCATTCACTCCCAGGTTCCTTTTTTCTGAGTGACAATGTTCCCTATTTTTTGTTATCCCTGACTCTTCTACCTGAATTGCATTGAGGGGTTTTGTAACAGTCTTCAATCATAAAATTGGCAGAAAGCATATCTACACCAACGTATTCTCTTACATTCATTCCCATTCTTGGGTTTGTAAGCAATGAAGGTATTTCTCTCACTAAGCAAAGCAGGCAAACATCAAGCCTTTTCAACCCAGGAATCCTTTTGGAATAAACTCTTCAAGATTTGAAGGCTTAGAGATAATGTTGTGTGCCAAAATGTCTCTCTTGACATGAGCCAACAAATTGAAGCAAGGTGCTAGTATTATGGGATTCTACAATACAAAAGTAACAACTTATTAATATCGAGTGGTAAAGACAGAGAGATGTATTAGGACTTCATCTCCTACACATTCATTCTCACTTCTGCACTGCAAAAATTCCATTTTATGTTCTCCCTATTAAAGTGTTAAATCTAGAGACCTGATCATGCAGCTAAGTTCTTTATTCTTTTTTTATTTTTTAACCACTCTTTTAATTTTCCCTTTTTAATTGCTTATCAAATCATTACTTCAAGATGAGAGTGAAATATGTCAAAATGATATGGTGTTTTTAGCTCATAACAATATAACAGTCATTGTGAAGTATGTCTCTTAAGCTGAAAAAATATATATAGGTGCTTCAAATTGAAATAATTCATAGTATTCTTATCCTTACATGGCATTCTCAGCCATTACTGAAGTAATGAGATTTACAATAAAAAAGTGAAGAATATAGCAATGTCTACCACGACCCTTAGAAACCCTCCAGACACTATAGATAATGGTCCAATATAATCCACCTAACAATCATGAACTGGACTCTATCCCTATTGAATTCATTCCATGGCAGATTTCTAAAAAGTATTTTCTTGTTATCATTCTGAGGAGTCATAGCCAACTGTAGGTACAGCAGAAAGTAAGGAAATATATTTTCATTCATACAAATTACAGAGCCTGGTAGCCCTTGTGACAACTCATTTCTTATTCTCAGTATGCTACTTCAAATATTGTTTTAAATATCACATTTCACTCCCTTCAGATATTCCTGCTAGATTTTTTAAGGAGCATCCAAGGTATCCTATCCTTTTTTTCTTCTTTGTGGTTTCGAAAGTTCTCCCAAAATTAGGAATCTCCACATGCAGGTATTTTTAATTTTCTAATTGTCTATCACTCACTTAACCAGACATGGAGGTAAGCTGTGACTACTTCCCAAGAGTTTGTAAAAGTCCAGACGTATCCAGTTAGAATCAGTCTCTAGTTCTACAAAAGCTAAATGTACTACAACAAGTAATTCAGCCTATTATACAGATTTACCCTTTTCTACTTTTTCAAGAGTTTTTCTTCGAATAGGTAAATTGCCGAAATTCACATTTTCTGAGAGTTGCCATACACCATGCAGAACACATGCTGCTTGCATTGTTTTATCAAGACGAGAGTCTCACGGTAAGGTTACTCAGCAATACGACATGGGAGATAGAAGGAAGGTCCTAGGGTTGGTTGATTGCACGTAAATGTTAGGCAAGTAATGTGATTTCCTTCCTGAGGCATCACTTACAGTAGATCTGCAGGCATATGTATATGTCTATGTATATACTTCTATGTAATACACACATATACATACACACACACACACACAATTTTTACTTGATAAGTGAACTCTGTTTGGAAAACTCCTCATCAGAATCTTCGTTGTCTCCGTCATAGCTTCTGAGTGTCCTGTTTGTTTTCTCATGACTTTTCTCTGAATTATTCTAACCTTTTTCCTATACTCAAATTTCATACAAAATAATTAAGAAACCAAATTCACAACTGTATCCTGTATGTCGTTAATGATAGGTGCTGTCTCAATTACAACCCAAGATCAAGCCAATTATTTTTTATTGAAAAAAGCAGCAGCATTGATAGTTTTCAGGTGTACATTGCTAGTATCCTGTAACGGAGGGCTGAGGAGGCAGAATCCAACTTTTATTACAAAGTCCAATGAGCATAGTGACAAGATGGTGAAATGTCTAATATGTGTTCATTTGGGTCTTATGGTCAGAGAAGTGCAGCACAAGTCTTGTGATACAGCACTTTTTATACCCACATTGTAAAACTCTGCTAAGTTCATTTGAATTGTTTTCTTCCTAGTCACTTTGTTCTTCTTTCACTTTTCCTATTTTAAATAGACGATAAGATTCCAAAAATTACCAAGATGAATTATCCAAAATGAAATACACCAACTGAAGGTTGAACTGTCTTCTTAGTAGTCAAATTCTTCAGAAACAGTAATTTATTTCTATTTTTGGAAAGACTTCTTCAGGTACCAGGCAAGTGATTCCTAAAATTTCATAGGCTTAGCAAATTACTAAATGTTTGAAATATTTACCAACCACTCTCTATTAGACTTAGGTGTAGTTTTTTCTATCAAGCTTTCTTTTGCTTCCTTTTCCCATTCTACTACTATTTTAATGCCTACAACACAATGATTCAGCCTGCTCTTCTTCAATATGCCCAAATCTCTCCTCATAAAATTATGGCAGCACATGGTGGAATTTAAATACCTTTGACACTGTGCAAAAATGTATTGAGTTTGTACTGACATATAAACAAACTGAGCTTTACTTTTCTCTGCTATGGTATGAAAACAAGGAATTATCTTAACTAGTCACATCACACCAGTGTTCTTTGTCTGTTGCATCTTTTGGATAGTTTACCAGATACTACAGACCCTATAAAGTGTACCACATTATTTGTTCCCCATTAGTTTCTCATCAGTCTCCATGATTTGCTTACCTTTTATCATTAATCAAACTTGAATTGGTACAAAATGGGCACATTGATATCATTACCCATACTTCTACCATTTTTTAAGTCAAAGTTGACATTTTTTGCTGCCCTCAGGAAAGTCTATGTTGTCTACTGTTTATCATCAAATAGCATTGTGAAAGTTTTACTTTGAATGTTCAGATTATTCCGGATGAGGACAGAGTTGGCTGAAATTTGATTGGCAGAAGATAAAAGCAATGTTTACCATTGATGTCGCATTCATTGCAAATGTGAATTAAGGTAAATATGTTGTACCTTCTAGCATTTCAATCTTTAATTTCATTTTTAATTGAATGCCTTCCAAGAAAGCGTGTCTGTAACCACCCAATTCTACTGAAATCCCTACAGTGTCTCCTCACTGTCACTGGCAAAGATGCTATTTTATGGGGACCTCTATCCAATAAACCAAAAAAGAATTGCTCCATACTCCCTGATATTTAACCTGAAAGTTTCACATAGCCTTGGTGCGCATGGTGGAAGATTCAGTTAAAAGTTTCTGGACTAAATCATACTTCATAGATTAGATGGATTCTGCACCCTGTTTCAGTACTCCTGTTTACTTCTTCTTTCACTTTACCTATTTTAAATTCATCCCAGCAAGGACAGATTGAATCTATCAAAAATTCTTTCAGAGATATGATTTGGAAAGTAGAGGCTTTATGAGCACCTATCTATTTTTTTCCACATTAATCTTTCCCCCTTTTCAATATACAACAGAACAATTCCACCTGTCTGAATCTTTTTTCCTCCCAACATTATCTTTAGGCTTAGAGTTTCTCTTTCTCTTTCTTTGTATTTTTCAAATAGTTCTAACTTTTTGCACGTTCTTAAACTTCATGGAAGATAATTGAGGAAGCTACTCTACTACTGTATTACAATTGAGAAAGTATTCTACTACTGTATTTTTGTTCACTTTGTTGCCTGAACAAAAAGAGAGTTTCCCTGAATTATTTGGAGAAGACTCATACCATTAGGGGAAGGTCTATGCTGATCATTATATACCCAATCCAATGAGGTTGCTGTTCTTAGCATTTCCATTGCTCAACAGGTATGTTCCATTTTAACATGAAAGAGGAAAGAGGGAAATTCTCATTTTTTTGTGGACACTCTCCTGACTCTGGCTTTTATCACCCTGAAGAGGGGCAGATCTGCTACATTTCGTCATTAATACATTGAATGCCAAAACTACAACTAATTTTAAGTAGGTACTCCTTCCAAATACATCTCTTTATTCTATAATACCTAAGCATCAAAATGTTAGATTCACCTTAATTTTCTTCCAAATTCTTCAAAAGAATACTGGAACATAAATATGAACGTTTTTGAGCTTTATTACAATGTCATTTACCAGCGCAAATTATATATATTCAAGGTGCATGTGATGTTTTGATACATGTGTACATTGTGAAATGATTACCACAATTGAGCCAATTAACATATCCATCACCAGATGTTGGTAAAGATGAACATTTTTTTTAAATACTGATTTTGTTTTTTTTACTCAGTCTCTAGTTAATGGTTTCACTTTGGCAATGCAGTCACTGTATTTTTTTAGGGGGGCAGGGTTGGATTTTCATTATGTGACTTTTCCTATTCAATTCCAGTCACATTTATATCATATAAATTCCATTAAAAAGAGAAATCTCTGATTATATGCAGGAAAATTTTCACCATCTCAGACCACAGATGGATTGGCAATAACCTAGGGAACAAACGTTGTCAGTTCTTTTCTTCCCGTATTGTCTCTCTCCCCATAAATCTTTTGCTATATTGAATAGGGGTCTTTCTGTCAATTCCACTTTTGCCACTAATCAGCCTGCTACACAACTATGGATCCAACAATGCACAGGTATTGTTATGTCTCCAATCCATCTTACTGCCAGTGAATGACACACAATAGGCAACACAGTACACTGACCTGCACTTGCTTTGGGAGGTGAAGCTCCATCTCAAGCACAGCTTGTTGGCTTCTTCACTGCACAGATGCACTTCCCCGTAAAAGAGAATTGAAGATGGTTTTGCCCACATTAAGCCAATTCCTGCCACTTTTTTCCCTCTCTTTAAACTCTGCTTATCTAGTAGGCCCATCAAGTAATATGTGTCAAGGCACATGCCTCCCATTGCGGCTGAAGTGCACCGGTCAGAGTTTCATAATAAAGAATTCTGACAATGATGTGCAATAGCTCACCTGGGTAAAACATAGATGAGCTATCATTCTACATTTATCTCTGGAGGCAATAGACCTGGATCATGCTGCCAAAACATTCTGAGTCTAGGATAATAGTTTAGAGCAGCTGTTGTCTTTTCATCTGCATATTGTGTCTGAATATGTCATCATTATTATCAGCCTTTGGACATATTTCGTCAAAGATATTTTTAAATGGTGGAGTTCAAAAACAGACTCAATACTTACGATGAGTCTGACTAGCAAAACCACATTATTAACCCCCATTATTATTTACCCCTCTTTATTAACTCCCATTATTATTAACCTCCATTTCAGGGACAATTTCTGCATAACGAGCCACTCCAAAACAGACTAGCCTCAAACAAATACCATTTATTTGCTCACATTTCTATCAGGTGCTAGTTTGGTGAGTTGGTCTCTCAAGTGGGTAGTTCTTTTGCTGTCTTGCCTGTGGTAACTCATGCAGCTATAGTGATTTGGGGTTGGATGATTCTAGTAACCTTACTTACATGTCAGAGACATTGCTGGCATGGATGGACATTCTTTGTCTGTGTTTCTTGCCACATGATTTTTCATCTTCAAGGAGGCTAAATTGTATTTATTTGCAGAATAAGGGTCTCAGGATTCTAAAAGGTCACACTCTATTGGTGAAAGCAACACACGGTCATCCAGGATTCAAAAGGAAAGGGAATAGATTTATTGTACAGCATGGTGACTATTGTTGATATATTGTTTTCTTGAAAAATACTGAGAATAGATGTTAAATGTTCTCACCTGAAACCAGAAAAAAAAAAAACAACTATGTGAAGTAATGCTTTGTTAATTAGCTAGATTTAATCATTCCACAATGTTTATATATTTCTAAATGTCATGCTATACATGATAAATACATACAATTTTGTGTGTCAATTTAAAATAAATAAATAAATAAATTTGAAAAAAGAGGAAAAGAAAAGGGAATAGATGCCACTTCTTGTGGGAAGGAAGCAAAAACAAACAAAAAATGACATCTTAATCCACCACAACCCCTTCGATCAGCACACTACATTTCTAGTAAAGCAGAATGACAATATACAATAAGGAGAGCACAGTGAGAGTGAAGACATGAAGATACTCGAGCTCTGAAAACTAATGAAAGATAACAATATGTATAAATAAAGTAGTGGAGCATTGCAGTTAACATTATAGAGTTTGGAAACAATTTGCTAGGTTTGATGCTTGGTTTCTTCATTTAATATTTGTGTACGTTGGTCAAGTGTCTTGGTCTTTCCTTTGTACAGTAGGAATAAATATAATAACAGACATGCCTGTGGGTTGCTGTGAGGATTAAATGAGCTAATGTATAAAATATGAAATGCTTATTCTAGCTGCTGAGGTATTTTAAATGCTAAATAAATGTTATAAACCATTTTGGTAGATAATTTACATTGTACATTGCTCAAGCTTATCACAAAGTAATTTATTTTGAAATATTGACTGAAGATTAAGCTTGTGATTAACTATAGCTTGAAAAATTTTTTTTCCACATTACTACTGTTAATTCTAGATAGACTATTCTACAAACAATATTTAACACTTAAAGTTAAGGGTTTAAACATTATAATTTTGCCCTGATAAATTATTGTTTCTGTATGGTCAATTCAGCATATAAAAATGTTTTGATTTCAGATTGTCATGTTATTAGAAATTATTCCAATATCCTCCATAATTGACATAGTGACATTCTCAAGTACTTGATTAAAATGTTACAGTTTTTATCCAGTGTCCAAACAACCATCTGCTAAGTTTTGATTTTGTAAAATATCTACCTTGTTTTAAAACAAAAGTAGTTTATTTTATAATCTTTCTGTACTTAATATGATTTGTTGACATGTTTTATTTGTGTTTTTGCTCATTATTATTTTTTGCTCCTCACTGCTCAAGGAGTTCACATTTATTCTTGCCCAAGTACATCGTTCAGAATATTTTCAGCAAACATCTTGAGGAATAAACTTTACTGGTGAAACTGTGTCAATTATTTTGTTAGTAGTAAATATAGAAGCAAAAATGGATTTATTTTCTCTGACTATTGTGACTTATCGCATCTATTGCTTTTGATAGTCTATGGCAGATTACACATTTTTCATTTTCATAGTTTTTAATATTTCCCACTTTCCTTGAAATTTTATTTTATAATTTAATTTTCCTAGGCATTTTAAAATTAGTGTATGTTTAAAGCATACAACATGATGTTTTGATATACATATACTGTCTTTTCTCTATATCTGCAGGGGATTTGTTCCAGGACCCTGTGGGTATCAAAATTTGCAAATGTTCAAGTCTCTTATATAAAATGGTGTAGTATTTGTAGATGAGATGCACACATTTTCCCATATACTTTAAATCATCTCTAGATCAGTTTTAATACCTAATTCAATATAAATATTATACAAATAGTTGTTATACTGTCATTGTTATTTGTATTTTTCATAGTTGTATCGTTATATTTTATTGTTTTAATTTTTTTAAAAAATATTTTCGGTTGGGCACAGTGGCTCACACCTGTAATCCTGATGCTTTGGGAGGCCGAGGTAGGAGGATTGCTCGAGGTCAGGAGTTCAAGACCAGCCTGAGCAAGAGCGAGATCCCCCGTCCCTATAAAAAATAGAAAAACTTAGCTCAATGTGGTGGTGTACACCTATAGTCCGAGCTACCCGGGAGGCTGAGACAGGAGGATTGCTTGAACCCGGGAATTGGAAGTTGCAGTGAGCTATGATGATGCCACTGCACTCTAGCCAGTGTGACAGAGTGAGACCCTGTCTCAAAAAAACAAATATTTTTGATCCTAGGTTGGTTGAATCCACAGATGCAGAATCTGTGGACACTGAGAGCTGACTGTACTGTTACTACAATCAAGCAAATTAATATATCCATCATCTCACATAGTTACCTTTTTTGTGTATGATGAGAGCACCGAAAGTCAACTCTCTTTACAAATTCCAGTATACAATATGATATTATTAACTGCAGTGCTCATGCTGTGCATTAGATCTCCAGGCTTATTCATCCTACATAACTGCAACCATGTACCCTTTGACCTACCTCTTCTCATCCTCCACTCCCCCCACTCCCACTCTCTACCCTGGTAACTACAGTTTTACCCTCTGTTTCTATCCAACTTTCTCTTTGAAGAGTCCACGTGTAGGTGATATTAGGCAGTATTTTTCTTTCTGTATCTGGCTTACAGCACTTTGCCTAACATCTTCTTGGTTCATCCATGTTATTACAAAAGGCAAGATTTCCTTCTTTTTTAAGGCTGAATAGTATTTCATCGTGTATATGTACCATAATTTCTTTATCCAACCATCTGTCACTAGACATTTAAGTTGTTTTCACACCTTGCCTATTGTGATTAATGCTGCAGTGAACAAGGGAGAGCAGATATCTCTATGAGGTTCTGATTTCTTCTCTTTTGAGTATATAGCGAGAAGAGAGATTGATTTATCATACGGTTCTATTTTTAATTTTGAGGAACCTCCATACTGTTTTCCATAATGGCTGCGTCGATTTACATTCTCACCAACAGTACAGTGTACAAAGGTTTTCTTTTCTCCACATCCTCACCAACATTTGTTATCTTTTGTCTTTTTGATAGTAGCTGTACTAGTAGGTGTGAGATGATATTTCATTGTGGTTTGATTTGCATTTTCCTAATGATTAGCTATGTTGAGTACCTTTTCATACACATGTTGGCCATTTTTATGTCTTCTATGGAGAAATGTCTATTAAAGTTTTTTGCCCATTTTTAAATTGGGAAATAT
>CAUYSK010080836.1:0-10790 GCA_963575035.1 Avahi laniger
ACAGAGGCAATCAAGTTAAAGTAAGGTCCTTGGGGTGGGTCCTAATCCAGTATGACTTGTGTTCTCATAAAAAGGGGGGAATTTGGACACAGACACGGGCAAGCACACAGGGAAGACGATGTGAAGACACAAGAAGACAGACACGTGGCTGGAGTGACGCAGCTGCAAGCCCGGAACTGCCAGCAAGTGTCGGAAGATGGAAGCGGCAAAGAAAGACCCTCCTAAAGCCATCAGAGGGAGCACGGCCCTGCCAACACCTTGACTTCAGACTTCTCGCCTCCGAAACTATGAGGGAATAAAATTCTTTTGTCTTAAGCCACCCAGTTAGAGGTACGTAGTTCCACAGTCCTAGCAAACACACGGGTACTGTCACTGTTTCTGTGACGTCGGGAGGCTGACAAAGAGCTCAGACTGGGAGCAGAGCACCCTCATTTTTTATGTGCTTGTGTTAGCACTGTTAAAACTGCCTTCAATCCACAATTCTCCACCCCTGCAAAAAAACCATTTTGAGCCTTTTGTCTATTAAGGGAAATTTTGTTTATATTAAACTTGGAATTATTTACATCATCTGAAAATCCACTTAACGGAGCACTCACCACCTCCATCCATCCCATGTCACTGAAAGATGACAAACAGGTGACAAACCCACTGTCAACCCATTTGTGTCATGGGATTCCTGTTTGTCCTCAAAGACACTACTCTCCGTATGTGACATGAAACCCTCTCTCATACAGACCAAGGGAGGGTGTCAGGGTCAACCCACATATTAGATATTAGTGAAACTTAAAAAGCTTTTATATACAAAATAGATGTTTTAAAAGGTAAACAGAAGTTCTAACCTTTTCTTCCCACTCCGCACTGTGGAGACCAAAAGCCTATTCTGCCGTGTCTCTCATCACACAGCTGGTAAAGAGACGGGATTCCGGTGCAAACCTGCAGGGCTCTGCTAACAACTTAACCAGTACTCAAGGGGCCAACCAACTCTGAGGGAATAAGGCATCCAGGCTCGTAGAGTCGATGTTTTGTTTACCGAGCATCTCCTAAGGACCAAGCGGACTGCTGGATGCCACAGAAACATAAAAAGAGAACCATGAGGAATTTGTAAATTCTTGGGGCGGCAGGACAATCAAGTGTGATTGCAAGATGAATAGAATTTCCAAAAATAATGCGAGATACGCTTTGGGAAGGTCTTCACAGCCTAAGCAGAACTTAGGTTGGTACCGAAGGGTGGAGAGGAACAAACACACCTGCCGTGGGGTGCGGCGGGGTGTCACACAGGAACTCAGAGCAGCAGAGGGGAAGGCTCTGAGGAACAGCAGGGCTTTAGCACAACGGGGCACGCTCCTGACTGCACGCATCCAAATTCAAATTATCTTAAAAATTCTTCTCAAAGTGACAATATATATGTAACAATATGAGGAAGCTCTTTAAGTACTGACATATTGTTATTAAATAAAAAAGAAAGGTACAGACCAGTGAGCATGGTAAGTCATTTGTATAAAAGGGATACATACACATGCATATTTCTGTGTGTATCTGCATTAAGTATTTCCACAAGGACACACAAAACATCGATGCCCTTCAAGGAGGGGAACTGGTTGGCTGGGTGATAGGGTGAGGGGGGACACTTCACTTTGTAATTTTGTGCTTTTTGAATTTCGAACCACATGAAAGTATAACCTATTCAGTAAAAGTTAGATTAGTAAGTAAAAGTAGTAAGAAAATACAACATTGTGCCTGCTGATTCTAGATAGGAGCTTGCGATCCATGATTTAGATGACGTATCTGCTAGAAAACAGATCGCTCGGTCCTGAGAAAGCCCTAAGTCACAGATACAAACAGTTGCGATGTTTCTTCAAGTTCTGACTTTGCAATATCAGAAGACTCTTAAAATGCAAATGCCTACGCCAGCCAGGGAGAAAGGAAGCCCAGGAGTAAACCTTGAAGATCAAAGGGCATGAATTCAAGGAAAGCATGCTGCCGCACTCCAGCAAAGTGGGCTCCATGTGGCAAGGTATTCAGTTATTCCAAGAAGAGACAGAAACTCTCAATTTTTAAACATTGGTACCTCTTTCAACATTAAAAAAAAAAAATACATTTGTAAGCCAAGTAAACCACTTCTTCAGGTTCAAGCTTAAAAGAAGAATACTAGGAAATGTTTGCCTTAAAAGTTCCTAAAGCCACTTAAAAATCACTTATGTGCCCTAACACGAATGCAGGGTCCAGGGGCACCAGATCGCAGAACTGCCCACGACACACCAGGCTCACAGAGACCCGGGGCGGGTCCCACACCAGGCCAAGCCAATGCCCCTGAGCCAACCCAGCAGGGAACCAGAGGCAGTGCGTGCAAACTCACAGGAACAGTGGACACACCTCAATCCAAGACTGTGCCCAGCCCCACCATTTGCCTAGTCAATGCCAAATTTTCAAGAAGATGGCTGAACCCACCTTACTTCAGTATCTGCTGTCAAGAACAATTAGCCCAGCAACATAAGGTAACATTTTGGTGGTCTCTATTGTGTTAAAATTTGTGTATGACAGGATTGCTTGCTTACTTACTTTACTTACTTACTTTGACACAGGGTCTCACTCTGTCTGTCGCCCAGGCTAGAGTGCAATGGCATCATCATAGCTCACTGCAACCTCAAACACCTGGGCTCAATCCATCCTCCTGCTTCAGCCTCCTGAGCAGCTGGGATGTAGGCACATGCCCAGCTAAGTTTTCCATTTTTTGTAGAGACAGGGTCTCACTATGTTGCCCAGGCTGCTCTCAAACCCCTGGCCTCAAGCAACCCTCACATCTCGGCCTCTCAGAGTACTAGGATTACAGGTGTGAGCCACACAGCCTGGCCAGCACACTCTAATTTAATATTTCAGCTGTTAAAAACCAGGATAGCCATTACCCTGGGGGAAGGGAAGTGGGTAGTGACAGCCAGGCGACACAAGGGGGGCTTCTGAGGGGCAGGGAATGCTCTGTTTCTTGATCTTGGCATTGCTATACGGCTGTAATCAGTTTGTGGAAATTTGAGCTGTGCACTTATGAGGACTTTTATATATATTATACTTTAATTGTAAAAGTTAGAAATTATTAACTAAATTTCTATCAAATTTGCAAAATCCTTAAAACACTTTCTAACAGATCTACCATAGTTTGAAAGCTATTCAACTAAGCTGGTCAAAAAAAGAAAGGTTGCCTACAATCTTCCCTCTAGACAAATTAGTCTTCAAGAAAGGGGAATATGTTTTGGGAGCCTTATCTGGTGTGATGAGATGAATTACTAAAAAGCTGTATGAAAACCACCTCTGGAATCTAAATTATATTTAGGTGCCTTAGGGGACCCTTGTCATTTAAAGACTACTTGGTACAAGAATAATCATTTCCAATTTGTCTTGCACACTCGGGGTGGCCCTCACATGACTCCGGTTTGCTTGAAAAGGGACGTGTCTTCCCAGGCTGCTCCCAGGCACCGCTGAAGGCACAGGTGGCCACGGCCCACCAGCTCTGGCCCAATTTATGTCACAGCTTAGGGAGTTTCTTCCTTTGTGGCTTCTGGACTCTGGGCCTCCCCTGGGGCTGAAACCTCACTCTCATCAGATACTCTCTCCTTTGCTGCTGACATTATCAGCACCATCTCACATGAGGTCCCTGGCCACTTCACCCTCACCTCAGCCCTGCTCTGTCACCAGTCACCTCTGTATCTATTCCTTCATCCCCAAGGTCAGGTCTGCCCCTCCCCACCTCCACCTCCACCTCCACACCCTCCTTTCTGAGTACCCTGAATCCCAAACGCGGCATCACAGAATACGAGGTCCACGGATGTGGCGCTCCACCCACACCCTCCCTCTCAACTTCGAACGTCAGCACTCCTCCCTGCCTCGGATGTCTTCTCCTCAACGCTGCAGCCACCCCCACCACTATTTCTTTTTCCTTTCCCTCCCCTTCCCTGAGTGTTTCCTTGAACGCAGAGTTGACATCCCTTCCCCGCGTTTTCTCTTTGAAAGGTTTGCGCACACACGCTGGCCCTAGACACCGTTTATGTCCATCTTTGCAATTCAGCAAACTGCTCCCAGATGAACAACTTCGCCGGCTTAAGCTATAAACCCACTTGTTAGATGATGATACCTGCCTTCCCCACAAAACTGATTTAAAACGAGCACAGATTTTAATAAAGCACCAAAAAACTTAACACCTCATTCCTCTAGGATCATTCAGGGACAATCTGAGTTCATAAAATGCTAATGTGGCAAATACTCCTGAACCAACAGAAATTCTATACATCGTGATGAGCAAATTACATGAGAAAAGAACACAATATAGATGTCTGCACAACAACCAGGAATTTAAAAGCCCTTCATAAACAGCTGTTGAAGAGTTACCTTTATAAATATTGCAGAATGCAACTGCTTTGTTTTAATCTAACAATCTGGTACACATAACCAATGTGTACTGAAAGAACAGCCTCTGGAATCGGACAAACTGGATTAGAATCTGCACTAGTGCTGGGTTAATCCTGTCTTTGGTGTTTCCTTCTATAAAATGAGGAAAAGAACACATGCCTCCCCAGGCCTTTACGAGGATTAAATGAGATAACACATGGAAAGGGCTAAGTTTGGCTGCAGGTCAGAGCAGCTGGGCCACTTTACTGATTCCTGGATCCCCCGTCCAGAGATTTTGGCTTAATGTGGCTGGGTATGGGCTAGAATTTTAAAATTTCCCAGGTGATTATAACATGCACAAGGTCAAGAGCCACCTGGACTAAAATGTGGCAAGCTTTCAAAAACAATGCCAGCTATTAGTATTATTATTAATAATATGGCCTAGAAAAATAGGAATTCAGGGGTCTAGATCTAAATAAGATTAGGAACATAGAAGAAATCAGGCTAAGGCAAGTGAGCATTCTAATAATCGGCACCCCTAAGGGAAAACAGGTTTGAGGGCACATAAAAACAAACTTGCTTTCTTGTTCCTGCACTTCTCCACTCATAAAAATCAGGAAAAATGTACTTCCAGGAATAAATGGAGGACCCTACATATCCAACGATGTTCATGAAGGTCACCCATAGCTAAGCAGTAGGAGCTGTAAACTGCTGATGTGGATTCCCAGGGGCTGAAGCTCTAACCAGTGGCCAGTATAATCATCACCTACTAGGTCCTCTTCAACAAAATATTTACATTCTCATCTAAAAATGTATTTTTCATGCACTGAAATTTGCATTTGGCATTAAAGACACAAGCTCTTGCTTTTATTACTTCTGTTACTTTGTGATCATCTTGAGAAGACTTTTAGATCCCAAGGAGGTATTCTATCTAGAAAGTTCTGGAATGCCCTTAAAACAAGGATCATCCCAAATGAGTGGAAACACTTGGTAAGTAATATCCAATAAGGAGAAAGCCTGGCAAGTAAGGGTTTTGAGGCAAATAAGGAACAAGCAAGTCTGGATTGAATATTTAGGTGGAGACCAAGGATCACAGTGACAGAAGAGGATTCCGCCTTAAGGACAAATGAGTCAGCCACCCTTTAAGACATGATCAAATTTTATTGCTTCAAAGTTCTGAAGCAGCTTCATCCCTACTTCTCTCTCAAGTACGATAATAGGAAAAAACAATCATAAAAATAAGTAATTTTAAGAAAAAAATTTTAAAAAAACCAAGGGTCACCCTCCTATATAAAATGATACAAAGAACAAGCTTAAAAATCTAGAGTGGAAAAAAAGAAAATATGAAAGAAGACATGAGTGAAATAAAACGAGGAAAGGCACTTAAGGAAGAATGTCTACTACAGCGAATGTGCCAGATTCCAAAGGGAAGGTTATGTGACCCACATTCCCAAGAAGAGACTCAACAGGAACTAGGAATTTTTAAGAAATAAAATTTTAAGGCCTTTTCCTGCAATGTTTATAAATTTTTTCATCTTCCATATAATGCAAATAAAACAAAACAAGCAATTATTTCATACCTATTATGACTCATCCATTTTATGACCTTTTTTCCCCACTTTTTAAGATATCTGAAATCAGGATGCTTTTACAATCGGTGGTGTGCCACGGTTTAAACGCAGTGTTTTTTCGTCATGATTTTTCCTTCTCAGGGGTACAGAAAATACATGGTGCATCCCCTATCAATGGCATCTTAGCTTCAGTGAAATATTATACTAGTAATCAGCAGTAATATTACTATGTGCAAAATGCTAGCAAGGGGCTAGTAAGCTAGTGAGGGAGGAAGGACATATACATAAAAAGTTAGATTAACAATAATAATACTTAGCTCCTAACAAGAGAACAAATGAATGTACAGTAATAGCAAACAAAAACTGCCAAAAGAATACCAAGCAGAGAGCATTGAAGCAATTTAATTCTATCAGTAAAAGTAAGAGCTGAACTTTGGGCTGAACGTGGCCAGAATTTCGAAAGCTGGGGACCCTGGGCAGGCGCTCCCTGTGGGGCAAACAGCATGAGTAAGATGTTGAAGAAAAAATACAGACCTCGGGAGGCAGGGCTGAGAGTAGGCAGTTCAAGATGTTCCCACAGGGACATGACGGGAGATTGGGTGGGGAGGGGGGTTACACGACAGAGGACCTGACCCGCCGAAATGAGCAGTTTGGCTTTTACTGAACAAGCTGGCACCCTCGACAGCCACCGCCTGCCAAAGTGCAGGCTCTCTACAGCAGCCGGGGGAAACTGGCCAGGCTCCTACTCTCCGGCCAAAAACGATCCGGTTCCTCCCCCTCATCTGTCAGGTAATTCCTCTGCCTGGGCGCCCACCCCCAACGGACACACCACAGTCAGTTTTCCATTTGGGTCTCCCCTCTGGATGTTGTCTCGGACCACCCGCCTGGCTCACGGAAGCCTCTGCCTCTCCTGGAAAGGGAACTGGACCGAGCAGAGCTACTAAGGTTTCGGGAGAAGGGTGACATCGTGCGAGAACTGCACGAAGACCCACGTGGGGCAGAAGAGACCAGACAGCCTTGGACGAGATGGTGAGGACTGAGGTGGAGGAAGGGAAAGAAAAGCAGCAGCAGGGGTGAGAGGCACCTGGAAGGGGGGCCCAGAGGGACAGCGAGACAGCAATGGGACCACAGAGGGTGGCAGGACTCGGATACGTCCCCACACGTGGCCCTCCCCCTGGCCCTGCAGTGTCCACTGCCTGGTAGCCAAAACAGAACTAAAACATAAATCGCAGTAACTCCCAAAAGCCAAAAGGCAGAAGCAACCAACCCAGGTGTCCACTGGCCAATGAGCGAATAAACGAAATGTGGTCCACACGTACAATGGAACTCAGCCTTAAAAAGGAAGGACGTTCTGACATGCGCCACAACACGGGTGAGCCTGGAGATCACCATGCTAAGTGAAATGAGCCAGGCACAGAAGGACAAATACTGTACGATTCCACTCACACGAGGTACCCAGAGGAGTCAAATTCAGAGACAGAACGGTGGCTGCAGGAGCTGGGGGGAGAGGAAATGGAAAGTTGTTGATGAATGGGTACAGAGTTTTGGTTTTGCAGGATGAGAGGAGTTCCGGAGATGGACGGTGGTGACGGTGGCACAGCAAGGTGAAGGTGCTTAATGCCACTGTGTACCCAAAAATGGTTAAGATGATAAAATTGTATACTATATGTACTTTGCCACAATTTTTCAAAATAAATCACTGTACTACAAAGTGAGAACAGGAAAGACAGCTTGGCCTGGGCTTTGAAGGATGAGCAGACCTCCATTCTGGAGACTCCAAAAAAGAGCCCCATGTTCCTCCAGCTCTGGTCCTTTTGCACAAGATCATACTGTCAGTCTTGCAGGACACAACAGTGCTGGCTGTCCCACCCTTGGTGCAGCTGAGATCCCCAATGCCACCCACCCTGGCTTCCCAGCTCTCAATCTTCCTGCGTGGGGTAGTGACTCCTTTATGGGAACACAGGTACGCATATCAGAGAGATGAGACCGAACATAAAAACACAACAGAGCTGGGAAAAACAAGAGTCCAGGTGCTCTCTTCCTGGAAAATTACTGGACTATACAAACTATAAATCTGCTTCTAAAATCCCCAACACAGCATATTTTGGAATACTTATTCTGGAAAGCATTCTGACTTACACACCCACACAGGGTTTTTTCTTTTCAAGTCTATCCTTTTTGACTCAGTTATTCTCCTTCTATAAACCTACCCTAAAAGAAATAACCAGAAGTTCAAGAAGAATATATAATGGCATGGAAAACACTTACAATACAATGAAAATTGCAAGAAGCAAAATTATATAGATACTGTGATCCCATTTTATGAAAAAAGTCTATTATATACAAATTTTAAAAGACCAGAAAGATGCATATGAAAATGTTTGTGTAATAGTTACTGCTAGTTGGTAGAAATGAAGATGATTATTTTCTTCTAAATATTATTTCTGTATTTTCCAAAATATCTCTAAAAATGAGTATCGTTTATAATCAGAGACAAGCTGTTTTTTATCCCAACAGAGAAAACAATCAACATGCAGCCAACTCAGACATTGACAGCACTGAATTTAAAACGACAGCTAATCATTCACGGGGGTTTAAGTTCATGGAATAGGTCTGGAACGAAGAAGTAGTTCTTTGGTTCAACCACATGAAGGCGACTCCTGAAGCCAAGAGAGTAATTAAGATCGTCAAGAAAGAAGAGAAGGTGTGAAAAAGCATTTTGAGTTAGGATTCAGGAGGAAAAAGCAGGTAAGGGGCAGAGAAAGAGAAAAGGAAGCCCAGCTTTATGAAGCAGCTCACAAGTCCAGGCAGAAGCCACCCAGTATTGAATTCACCAAGTCATTTTTTATTCTGGCTCATTCAATCATTTATACTTTCAATCACTCATTCATAGAATCATTCCTTCTTTCAATCATCCATTTAGCAGTTCAACGAATGTTTATTGAGGGCCTGCTCTGTGCCAGGCACGATGCTAGGTGGTGAGAATACAGAGTGAATAAGGCAAGATCTCTGCCCTCAAGAAGCTCATTAGGAACAATTTCAACACAGGTGTGGTGTTATGACAGAGGTACACAGAACAAGTGGCATCTAAACTGTTCTGGGATTCTGGAAGGCTTCCTGGAGGAGGTGGTTTTGAGGCAGGAGTAAAATTAACACAAATGAGGAGTAGAAAGGGCATTCCAGGCAGACGGGACAGTATATGCAAAGGCACGGAGGCATGTAAACAGTTCAATGCGGTTCGCATCTGGGGAACCACCATATGGCCAGAGCAACACGGCAGGGGGAGAAGCAGGCAGTGAGGCAGGAAAGCGGGGAAGAGGCTGTTCTATTACTACAGGCAGATCAAGGAAAATGAAGCCTGAACAAACCAGAGACAGTGCCCTCTGAGGCATCACACTGCTTCTGATCAAACGAGCTCAGAGAACTCACTGGCAAGGAAGAGAGTCAAGAGGCCCATCGATAAGGGCACAAGCAGAAACCCAAAGTCAGATTGTCAATCTTGGCCAACTACTTTGTTAAAGCATGTAACTATGGACCCAACCAGTGTCCCCGAGCCAGGGGACCCCTGGCTGACCCCTCCTTATCTCTATGGTCCTCTGTTTTCTCTCCTTTATCTGCCTCTACTACGCAGCCTGCCTTCTTTTCCAAGTGCCCAGGTATTTTGCTCTGGGTGCAAACTCATGAGTGTCTGTATTTAAGCACTTCCTTGCATATCTATCTCTACATATAATGCTATTAGCCTATACATTTGTACACACAAACTTTCTTATGTACTTGTGTGTCTATGCTTTGCATTTTTCTGTGAAAATGACTGTGGATACATATTTCAGTCTTCCCTCATCTTTGCATGAGTGTTGTCCTCTGGATATATGCACATGTTCATGATTATTTGTGTGCACGTGTACATGTGCTGGACATAGCTGGACATGTAACTCACACACACAGGCCACAGGAGCGGACACTGGCGGGTAAGGCCTGGCTGGCACCCACCCCCAAGTCTTATTTCTTCCACCATGGCACACAATCCAGGTACAACCCTCACTCAAGATACTCATTCTCTCCTGGCCAAGGGATAGGCACCTATCCCAAGCCTGAGGCTCTCTCCCCAGAATGGGAATCTCAAGTAGCATTAAGAAGGCTGAACTTCATCCTGTTAGCTGTGCACTGAAGGAATAGTCTTCAACTCCTACAGCCTGGATCCCAAAGTGGCAGGCCCTGGGACATCTTGTCAGGGCCATAGAAGTGGAAATTGACATACATATGAATATTTACCTAACTTCCCAGCTGTAAAGTTCTATGATTCAGAAGTTATTTAGCAATCTCTCACATACTTCCCAGGACGACAGCTTTGCCTGGGACAGTTGTACAAAACTCTGTTTCTTTCTCCCTGGTTCAGTTTACTGCTATTTCACCATCCATCAGCTATTCTTCCTCTCCCAGGTCCAGAGTGGATCGGTTTCCGCTTAGCAATCCCTAACAGTGTATGGCGGCTACTTCCCCAGGATCACACAGCAACAATCCAAGACGATCCAGACAAACCAGTATGTTCAGCAACGGTTCCTGTCCACGTAGTTGTACAAATTACACAATTAGAGAAATAAGGATTTGTTTTTGCACTACGGCCCAAAGTGCTCATGCATAATTTTCTAATCAAATGACTTCAATACAATTCTAAAAATTGGATGTATATTAATTCATTCCCTCACGGCAACTAACCAAACATCGAAACTTAAAGACCACCATAAACAACTAGAAAAAGTACCATTTATCCACGCATTCACACATTCACCTTCTCAGGCAATACACTGTGTTGGGCATCATGGAATAAAAAGATAACTCTAA
>CAUYSK010080837.1:0-17018 GCA_963575035.1 Avahi laniger
TGTAGTCCCAGCTACCCGAGAGGCTGAGGCAGGAGGATCGCTTGAGCCCAGGAGTTTGAGGTTGCTGTGAGCTAGGCTGATGCCACGGCACTCACTCTAGCCAGGGCAACAAAGTGAGACTCTGTCTCAAAAAAAAAAAAAGGTCTATCGCTGGGAGTATTTTCCTACTATTCTGTGAGCTCGAGGCATATATAACAACATGGATAAACTCCTAAGATATATAGTTGATTGAAAGATGCAAAGTGGTATAAACAGCATGGTGCCAGGTGCATAAGAATCGATATACCTTCACAAAAAAAATTGGATAATTTCTCTGCTGTGTTTATATGTGTGTGTAAGGGTATAAATTAAAAAAGTCTGGAAGGATGCCCACCTAGCAGTGGTTTCCTCAGGGGAAGGCAAAGGACTTTTGGATGGTAGATGGGAGTAAAGGGAGATTTTACTGATCTATGATGTTTTCTTTTAATTTTTTTTTTTTTTTAGAGGAGAACATATTCATCTGCTACCTGTATAATTTAAAGTTACATAATTAAAAAGTAAAGCCCAGCTGATGTTTACACTGACACACACCTGTTCCCAGCCAGCCACAGGACTGTGTTTGGGCTTGGCAGGAAGGCGTGCAGGGTCACACCTGTGTTCAGCTCTCCTTACAAAGCCGGGAAGTGCGGTGACTCTGGGTGAGACGGGCGAGCCGTGAATACTGCCTGCCGCCCCACAGCAAGGAGGGGCTAACGCTGTTTGCTGACTGCCCTCTGGGAACACAGCCTTTGCTTGTTTCTTTTGGGCTCGGGGGATGAAATCCAGAGGAGGGTGGACTGTAGGCGTGAAGTTCTTTTCAACTCTGGGGTGTCACTTGGCGTCCCTGCTTCTGTTCGGAATACTGGATGCTGGCCCCTGGGTCAGGTCCAGTATGTCCCAGTTTTTGTTGGTGCCACAGGGTCTCTGTATTCTGCCTTGTTTATCCAGCAGCCTTCTTGGCAGTGAGGTCTGAACTCGGGCGGGCGGCTCAGCTCAGTTTGGCGGTGGGAGGAAGGCGGCCACAGAAATGGAGCCAGGCTGAGGCCGGTTCATATGCGGAGGCCAGAAAATCCAAGCCAGACGCACATGCCCGCGCTCTGCTCGGAACTGCAGGGCAGCCTCCCCTGCCAGCTGGTTGATCTAACTTCATCACGGCCAGGAGCCCTCAAAAGAGACATGTCACTGTTTTTCTAATTAAGCCTTTCCTTCTATCACGGTCCTTAAAGGAGATGTGGTACAGAAAGGTAACATCTAGATCACGCCAAAGGATCAGAGTTTTATTTTATGCAGAGCTTTAATTGATCCTAGCTTTTAAGGAATAATCCCCTTTTCCCAACACACAGCAGTTAAATACATTAGGGAGATCCTCAGTGGTAAAATTGAAGGCTTTTTCGAGCATGAGAAAACTGTGACTAAGTTCCCTTCAGCTCGTTGCTTCTTTATTGCGACTGGCCTCCCTTATTAAACCACAGAATTACTGCGCGTCTAGCTCCACACAAAGATGATGGGCATTGTGGTAGACAATCCGCACTTGAATAAGCGTTATCTGTCTAGACTTTAATGGCATCTTTTATAACTTTTTTAAAGGAGCTCAAAATGACTCACCCTCATGCTTTCTGTTTCAAACTCTGTAGAAGCCATGTGCTTTGAGGAATATGGTAAGTGAATTATTTTTCTCCCCTTTGCATATGGGAAAAACAGAGACCAAAAGAGAATTTTGATATGTCTGAGAAACAAGTTCTCTTTTCTGGGATGGTCCCAATCGTCTGTTTGTTTGTTCATTCATTTATTCATTCGTTCATCATTCTTTGTATAAACCCTGACTAAAGGCCCCCTATGCACTCTGTGTTGCCCTGGGAGCCAGTCTATGATGACAGGCAAACCACAGTGTTCCTGCCTCAGGGAGCCTCACGGCCTAGAGTTATGTAGATAACGACCTGCTAAGCAACAGAGCTAAGCAGAGATCTGTGGTGCAGTGAAAGTGGATGAGGGCACAGACAGGCTTCCCTGGGGCAATGGCTCTGGGGCTGAGTCCTGAAGAGTGAGCAGGTGATTACTGAGCAGAGTGGGCCAGGGTTGGGGCCCCTGCCTAGGAAAGGGCAGATGAGGCATGACAAGAGGGAGAGACTTAGAGGGCAGGGCCATTGGAACCAGAGAGTGGGGATGTGTGACCAAGGAGGAGGCTCAGGACAGCGGAGGGCCCAGAGCTGAGGAGCCGTGCTGAGGACTTGGGCCTTCGTCCCAAGAGCAGAGGAGCCATTTTGAGAGGTTTTATGCCGAGGAAGGCATGATTAGAACTGCAAGTGCCAAGGCGACCCTTGCTGAGGTTGCAGGAGGGCAGTCCTTCCCAGCGGAAGGGTGGGAGTGGGTGGCCCAGGGAGGCATGGAAGTGGCATGGAGGGGGCAGCAGAAGAGCTGGAGAGGAGCGCACTGGAGGTGGGAGAGCGCAGAGGAGAGGGGTGCCTGCCCAGTGTGCTCGGGGTCAGCTCCTGCCTCGAGGAACACAGACCTGGAACGCTCGTTGGAAGGAGGCAGGAAGGAGGACCATTATGAATTCAGTCTTGGGCCTGTTGCTTGCAGCCCTCGAGGTGCCAAGAAGAAGGGTCCTAGAGTCTGGTGGTTAATCCTGTTCCTCTCATCCGTACCCTGACGTGTTTCTCGAGTCTGAGGAGGTGAATGAGTCTGTGCCACCGTGAGCGATTTAGTGTTCTTGGTGACAGAGTAAGACATAATGAAGATATATTTCACTTTCAGTAAAGTAGAAATGAAATGTTCAAATTTGCACTTGAACTTAAAATATCACCACCGCCACCAACTCTCTGCCCTTCCCTGTGCCTGTTTCTCACCCAGGCCAATTACACGGACCCTCAGAGCAAACTGCGGTTCAGCACCATCGAAGAGTTTTCCTACATTCGGAGGCTGCCCTCCGACGTCGTCACCGGCTACCTGGCCCTGAGGAAGGCCACAAGCATTGTTCCCTGAGCCTGAGAAGTGGAGATGAAGTGGAAAACTTTCAAAGGCAGACTTCGGACTCGTGATTTTGTTTCATGGAAACAAACTCATTCTGCTGTCAATCTGAAAATGCCAGTGCGGTGCCTTGGAAAGAATGTTTGGCTTTACTTTAAGGTTTTTTTTTTTTTTCTCCCCTATGTTTTCTCTCCAAGCGTGATATTTCCTGTTGAATTAAATTATACTTCAGTTGTTGCTTCGAATAAAGTTGTTTGACAAGAAAATACGATAAAACTGAACTTTTAATTTAACCCAAGTAGATCCTTGACTTTTTGTTTCAAAGTTATGAACTCTCATTTAACACATTTGATTGAAGACTCTACATTGAATCCACAGCAGGTCTGGATTATTCCTGATCCTGGTGTCTCCCTTTTTTGAGCATGTTCGTCTTTTCTCTGATCTGAATGCTGGGAAGAGGTCCACAATTGGGTCCGGGGAAGAAAGAGCTGAGTAACTTGTACTGCCCCATGGGGCCAGTCTTCACCTGTGCCTCGGCCTCCAAACCAGCCTCCCTGCGTCTTTGGGAGCTTGGGTCCCAACACGGGCACTCTCTATGCACAAGAAGGGCTTCTGTCTTGGTGCAGGATGCTGCCCCTCTGGCTGCAGCCTGCTCTGGAAAGAGAGCGTGTCCATCCTCCGAGAAGAGGAAGCATTTCCTTGGGCCAGGAAAGGAGAGTGTGGAGATGAGCCCTCAGCCTCTCTGAACCGTCTTCCCACATTCCTCTGGGGAGGACAGTGGAACCACGCCCTGGGGCTTCTGGGCCAGAGCTGCCTCTGCTGTGGGGAGTAGGCACCCAGGTTCCCTTTCCTGCTGGGGAAAGCCCCTCCTGCAACCCTCTCCAGGCTTAGAGAAAAGAAAAACAAAGCGAGTCAGCCGGGGAGCAGCTGGGCAGGTGGCAGCTGCCCGGAACCTGGCTCCCCTTCCCCCAGGTCGCAGCCTCAGCGTCCTTCAGCACCTTCCCAATGACAAGTAGTGAGGGCCCAGAGGGGCTGTGTAGCCTCCCCCTCTCCCATGACAAGGGGCCTGAGGGAATGGCCAGAAGAGGTAGGGGACCTTTCGGAAGCCCGTGGTCACCCGGCAAACGTCAGAGTCACCTGGGGACTAGTTGTGACACAGTGCCCTCCAAGTGTCTGATCCAATGGGTGGTCTGGGGTGGGGCCCAAGAATTTGCATGTCTAAAAAATGATGCTCTGAGGTCCACTGTTCCGGTGAAATCAAAGGACTCTGAAAGACCGGAGGCTGCTGCTCAGTTCCCACCCTCACTCCTGCACTTCCTGCCAGCAGTCAGCCGAGGAAAACCCCCAGCTTCCCTTTCGGTAGAAACCGGGAGTAACGGAGCCAACGATCCTTCCTGCTTTACTTCACCGCCTATTATACAAAGAAAACTTGGGGCAGGCCCACCGCTTTTCCGTGTTGGCCCCCAGTTGGGCAGTGTCATGAAATCATTTCTAACACTGACGCTGGGCGCCACCTCGGACCTACCTATTCAGACCCTCCAGGGGCAGGGGTAGGGGCAGGGTCCCTGATTCAAGAGGGGAGCTCTGCCCTGCCCATGTCCACCCGGGAGGGCGCACAGACTTGCTCCTGCAGGCCTCTCAGGGTTTCTGGGGGTGTGTTCCATGAACCGTCTGTCAGCGTCACCTGGAGACCTGCTAAAATGTAGGTTCCTGGGCTGTACCCTCGACCTTCTGACCGACTCAGGGAAGTAGGGCCCGGGAAGCTGCATTTGACACATATCCCCGTGTGACCACAATGCACGCAGGACTGTGAGAACCGCCGCCTTCCACGGGCAGAAGGGAAGCTCGTGTGCCGGATCCCTCACTCCCTTCTTTCCTGTTCCCCTGCGGGGCTTTCCCTGCTGACTTCTTTTCCCTGGAGAGCTGTGAGTTCTGAAGGTCAGGCCGTTTCTTACCCCAGGCCCCAGAAGTCCACACTGAGTCAGACCAAGAGAGCGAGCAAAGCTTCATCTGTATTTACAGCCACTCCCCCGCCACTGCCCATCACTGGCGTCACCGCCTGAGCTCCGTCTCCCCAAGGTCCCTGGAAAAATTGTCTTCCACAGTTTCAGAACAGGCAGGTCATGGGTCTGGCGCCAAAATTGCCCTCGCTGTCTTGCTGTAGCCCAGTGGTTCTCAGCCCAGGCTGCGCATTGGAATTACCTGTGTGTGAGGTCAGGTGGTGGGGAGTGGATGGGGTTAGAGGGTGGAAGGGTGAGGGAGGTTTAAAACTACCCAGAGATTCGGATTCAACTGGCCTGAGCATAGAGTTTTTTATACTCCCCGGATGAGTCTATGAATGAGTCAGCGTCGCTATAACCACGGAGGAAGTATTTCACATAGGGCACATTTTTCTTATTTCCAGGTCAGTTGGCTCTTTCCATCCCAGGGCCATGGGCAATTTGCAAGGGAGTTGCTTTGAGGCACTGTGTGCATGTGTGTGTATATTTAGGATTCCTTTTTATACGGCATCCCATGCTGAAGTTGGAAACATAAATGTCGCCAGTTCCTCCTTCTTCTGTCTCTACCCCCATGCTCAGTCAGCCCCCAAGTTTATTGCTCCTCCTCTCTCACGTCATCCCCTTCCTCTTCTACTTGGCCCTGCTCCAACGCAACTTCTGAAGCTTCCCGTCTGGACACTTGTGATGTTTTCTAACTGCTCTTTCCAACAACCTGATCTCTTCCCATCCACTTTCCACTCCGCTGTCAGAGGGCCTTTCCGCGACTTGGAATGGCTTTGCCCATCACAGTATGTCTACTGGTCATTTGTCTCTGATAACCTGGTCAATTTGACATTTGCCAGTAGGGTCCAAAGGATAAAGTCAGCCCCTTAAAAGGAAAAAATAGTTTGCTGGATTTGAGAAATCTTTGAGAAATCTTCTTAAGACCAATCTGAGGTCCAATCTGCTCTGACTGGAGTTAGACTCTTTCTTAGTATCTGATACTTATCTTGACTTTAAGAGGAGGGGGAAATCTAGTATTGGACAGAGTTTAGAACCCCTGTAATGTTGAAGATATGCTTTCCAGAGCCAGGGGCCAGTCTTGTAGGTGAGGGGGACCCATTTGCCCCTATCTCCCAAGTTCAAGTATGCGTTGTCCAGATTTTGAATGTGTTTTGTAATTGATATGGCACCTGGTAGAGGGCCAAAAGTATTTTCAATGAGAAATCTCTAATTTTTGAATCCATGGTCATTGGAAAGAGATATCAGACATTTGATGCTGTTTCCAGTGACCGTAACTGTGAGTTGGAAGTGTTTAAATTAGTGAAAATAAAAGATAAGGAAAGAAAAAAATGTTGTATGAAACTTGACCCATTATCAAATAGAACAGATATCTTGGGGAGAGATTGCGAATGATATTCTCTTACAAATGCACGAAACAATTAGTGTTATTTAAAATAATGTTCTATCTGATGGGAATGTATGGGCCTTATGTGGATTGTGATTCGAACAAAAAAAAAAAACCAAAATATTTTTGTGGCAACTTGGAATTTGGTATATTTTGATTGTTGATGATATTTAGGAATTCTTACAAATAGTTGGGATGATGGTATTGTATTGTTACAGGAAAGGGTTCATATTTTTAGAGACACATACTGAAATATTTATGGATGAAATGATACAATATCTTGGATTTGCTTTAGGATAATATGGGAAAGAGGAAGTAGATGAGAATAATGTTGGAAGAAGATTGGCCATGAGTCAATTACTGTTAAAGCTGAATTGTAAGTACATGAAGGTTCGTTTATACTATTGTCCTTTTGGTATGTGTTTGAATTTTTCCATCATAAAAAGTTTTTTTTTAAAAGAATATGACATTTTTATTATTAAAAATTGTGATGAAATCTTACCTAAAATTGGTGATCTGCATTGGGTTTGAATTGGTTTGTGGATGTTAAAGTTTTGAGAAATGCTGCCTGAATAGTATGATGTCTTTCATAGAGGAAACACTCCATTCCTGAAGTATCTCACAAAGAATAGGTTAGAAGAAAAGAACCACAGGCAGGTGACACCGTCCTTTAGATGTACTTAATAGAGGTCTTCACTGTGTGTTCTGTGTTGTCTGGAGGGCCGTCGGAGTGTAAGAGTATTTCCTCTGTAGAGGGGAGTAGGCGTGGGAGCCCAGAGACCAAAGATATCGCTTTGACTTTCTCATAGGATATAAATAAATCTTACTAGAGAGGGTTTGGGTTGTATTACAATGACTGACCACGGTTTGAGAAAATACGTATTGATATAATTCCTGATAGAATCGGCAATATTTATTCATCTATACAGAAAAGGAAATTAGATCCTCAAAGGTCTGTGCACAGGGACAAGCTGGATTCAAGGAATTGCTTTCACTGAATTGCACCTGGGTTTATGCTTTTGTGCCCATATTAAGGAACTACATTGAAAGAGGTAAGGAGACACGGCCCTACAAATATGCCTATTGCATCCATTACAGAAATGCCCCTCAGGGACCCCTCACTGGCCCGCAGGGTGAGCTTTCTGGTTCAGCACTCAGACACAGAGCCTGGTAGCCTGGGTTTGAATCTCATTTCTACAGTGGACTAACTCCATAGTCTTGGGCAAATTACTAACTTACTTTCAAATTCTTCGTTTCCTTATCTGTAAAATGAGCATCCAAATGGCATCCACACCCTGTGATTGTCAAGATCAAATGAGAAAATGTCGGAGGAACATTTAATTCAGTCCCCTGCTGTGTGGACCGTGACCATCCACCTCCCTCTAGTCTGTGCGTTAAAAAGGTGTCTTTCCCTGACCTGCAACTTCTGCTTGATTCTTTTTCAGATTTCTTCGACTCCTAGAATTGTTAGATCCAAATCTGCAGCCCGCCTGTGGTAACTGAACAACATCCTATGATAGACATTTCCATATGCTCATCTTATTGCTGGCTCTGTCAACTATTTTTCTTCTCTTCTTTGTTGCATATCTCAATCATTTATTTCTCCTTTATTCTGTGTGGTTTAGTAAGCTAGCTCAACTTTTTTATGGGACAAAGGAAGGAGTAAATAACTAGCTAAATAAACAAGCCAAGGATCTGTGATCGAGGCCAGGTGGGAGGGAGGGGGTAAGGGAGTTGTGGGGGTGAATGGCTGAGGACTCTGATAGATGAGCTCCCCCGGAATGAATGAGGGTGAGGAGGAGCTAACAGAAACCACCGATTAGACCTCTTACAGAGCGTTATTGCTTTATGCCTTTGGTATTCACCGTGTGTACTGCCATTGTTTATTTCCTGTGTAATAGCGAGCCTCAAAACTAAAAGGGGGCTAGTTGTGTACTTGTTTTGATGATCAGGTTGAGTGGGAAAATGAGTTCACTGCAGACACCGAACTCTTGGATCCAGCCTGGTTTTCTTCCATGACTCGGTGGCCTCTGTCCACTGGTACTTCTGTTCCAACTGCAGACAAAGCCTTTCCTGGGAAGAGTCAGTGTTTTCCTGGCCTACAGGATGCTGACTGCTGACAGGTGCACAGTGTGCACCAAACACACCACTCTGCTCCGCTCGGGCTCAGGAAGATGAGTCACATCCACCAGCCCTGGTGGCTCGGAGCCTTGGATCTTTCCAGCGTGAGGGCAGGAGGGCATGGCCTGGGGTTTTGCAATGTGGAATATTGCATGGGCTTCCTTCAGGGATCCAGCCAAGCCCTTGGTGACTGATATCTCCCCTAATAACAACTGGAGAGGAAATTGCTTACTAGAGATAAAGATGAGTGTCTCTGTTCTTTTCAAAGAAAAATATCAACAAAAACATCAAACTTTGAAAACAAGGTGCCCCCAAAGTATACATTTGTACAATTCTCCCAAACTCCTTGCTGGAAGGAGTCGTCTGGAAGGCTTTGTAAAGAAACAGTAACCTAAGGATTTGTGCCCACTCGTCGTCACCATTTTCTCTGAAATCCGATGCTGCCACTTCTTTGCTTATGGAGTGGCAGGGAGCCAACAGCTTTTGGCTCAGCCTCAGAGGCAAACATGACTGCAGGAGCCAAGGAGAAAGAAAGGCAAGACAGAACCCTCTAAGAATGGAACATGTAAGTGGGGACTTCTGGGTGTATGTTGGGTCTTAGAAAGCAAAGGTGAGGCCTGGTGGTAGCACTGCCTGGGCCAGGGCCCGTCTCAGAGAAAATGTGGTTGAACAGTGTGGACAGAAAACTGATGTCATTGACCTACAGCGAAGTTCATCTTTTATTTGTAAGAAGTTTTTATTTATTTTTCTTCTTTATGTTTCTGCTCCAGGTGACTAGAAAGTTTAAAATGTCCAATATATAAAAAGTCAGATTTAGGCACGAAAAAAGCACATATGGCATGTTGCTAAGTCAACAACTACAAAATCACAAAACCATAGACAAATCCCATTTTTGTAGTAAAAAAAAAAAAACTCGGACAGAAAGGATGTGAAATGGTTCGTGCCAAGGAGACAATAGTTGTCTCTCCTTTGGAGAAAGGAGTGGATTCGGGATAGTGGTGATCAAGAAGGGGAACTTAAACTTTTTACTGTGAATTTTTGGAATTTTTGCAAAGAGCACATAGTAATTTAAAAAGAGACTCAATTTGGGAGCTCCGGGTTGGGAGGATTGCTGATGCTTTTCAGGAGAACTCGGGAAAACTCCTTGACGTTGGGGCATCCTTCTGCCGCTGTCTCAGTCGATAAGGAAGCCCACCCCCCTCCATCAGGACATGGGGTCTCTCTGGCCCTTCCTCATAGTGCAAGGACTGTACCTAATGGAATACAAAGCACCTCGCATGCATTATTTCCATCTAATGCCCAGAACAACCCTGCGAGGTAGGTGTAGCCGCATGCTCACTTTATACCTAAGGAACCCAAAGTTCAAGAGTGAAACTGAAGACAAGGAAGGCTGTGAGCCAGGCCCCTCCATCCACACCCAGGACGCTTTCTCAGCCCCTGCTTCCTCTGGCAGTTGAAGGTTGGCTTGGAGTTACCTGAGGAGCTTGCGGAGAAGCAAGCTCCAGGACCCCACCTGGACGTACGTGAGAAGTGCATCCTCCCATGTTGCATTCTGGGATGGTTAATTGGATGTGTCAACTTGGCTAGGCCACGGTACCCATATGTGTGGTCAAACATGTCTGCATGTTGCTGGAAGGGTGTTTTTAGATGAGATTAACATTTAAGCCAGTAGACTTTGAGTAAAGCAATCACTCTCCATAGTGTGGGGGAACCTCATCCAAACAGTTGAGGGCCTTAAGGGATAAAAACCTGAGGTCCCCCGAAGCAGAGGGAATTCTGCCTTCAGGCTGCCATTGGACTTGCATCTTCCCTGGGTCTCCAGCCTGCCCGCCTGCCCTGCAGTTTTCAAACTTGCCAGTCCCTGCAATGTCTTGAGTCAATTCCTTAAGATAAACCTCTCTCTGTAAATATGTGCACATCCTATTGGCTCTGTTCCGCTGGAGCAGCCTGACCAATACAACTTTCTTCAAAGGAAAAGATTTAATTTAAGCTAGCTTTCACTGGCATTACCATGCCTCGCAGTGAGCCTTGCACATCGTATGTGCTTTGTAAATATTTGAGTGCAAACCAACAGTGAGACTAGAAATGCTGAACGGCTTTGCCAGATGTGATATTTATTTAAACTATTGTTGTGTTCCCTTATGAGTCATTGAATGGAAAGCAAGAGAAACTGTCTTGATGAAATCGGAGGGGTGGAGAGTGTTGGGAGCCATGGGTGATGAGGTGCCTTCCATTTCTGAAGGTTCCATGACCCTTCATGATTCCGGAAACTCTAATTTTTTGGGTTTTTTTGTCTTTTTAATCAGAGTGAGTGGGGACTGGGAGAGCCAGAAGGAGAGCTCTAGGGCAGGCGACGTTGGCTTCTCTCCCACAATCCTCACAATCTGCCCTGAGCCTCTTGCTGTGCAGACCCTTCCTAGGGAGGGGACTGATCCCATTCTGTCCTTAGTCAGGAACATGTGTTGCCCATGTTCATGAGCCAGGCCCTGCGCTGTTGCCTCAGGACTTCCTCAGCACCCTCTGAGGCAGGCATTATTGCTTGTATTTTAATCATGAGGGAAACTGAGGCTTGGTGATGTTGGGTTGCCTGTCCAAGCTGCACAGGAGTCATGGTCTGAGCTTGTCCTGAGGCCGCTGGGAAGGGGTGGGTGTCTGGGAGGATGTGCCCCGCCTTCTTAGGGATCCCCTTCGCAGAACCGCGTTGCTTTTTGAAGAGCAGATTGTGAGGTGACGAAGGGATTCAGACTTTGTATCCTCAGAACCCCATTCTGGGTTGGAAGAGTGTTTCTCAATTCCCACTAAAACATCCTGCCTAATGCCTCCTTCTTAAAGAACTTGTGTCCAACACATTTCATTTCCCACAATGTGGCAAGCTCATTCTCTGTCCCCTTTCGCTTGGAGGGCTCCCTTATCCCTCACACTTAGTTCAGCAGACGCCACCTCCAGGAGCTACCCTGTCCCCTCCTCTGCCCCGCCTTCCCCCCAGGCGAGCTTTCCCATGGAACCTCGGCAGTATCCGCCCCCCACCCCAACCCTGAGCTGCACAGTGGTTGCCTTTCATGGTCACCAGGCTGAGACCCTCCAGGGCAGGGAACATGACACCCAGCAGCGTCTGACCCAAGGTAGGGCTCTGTAAACGTTTGTTGACTAAACCAACCACAGAAAGCAGTTAACAGCTGTGTGATTGTGTAAGTTAGTAAACTAGTGAATATTTCCTTTTTACAGGGGAAAGTGACTAGAAATTACTAATCATCTTGCATGACACATAATGCAGACTCAATGTTTATAGAATAGTGGGTGGTTCTGAAAAGCCAAGTGCTGAGCTCAGAACAAATACCCACTGGCCTGTTGTGGGGCAGTGTCATTGTCACTTTTAGTCAAAAATGCCAATGGCCATTTAGTGAATGTTTTCAATTTTAAGTTTTCCTCCCATACATTTTCCAAAACCATTGGCATTCCTTAGTGCTTATCTAGAATCTAGTAATTAGCACAACATTTAGCCCCAAATTGTGTATTGTGGGTACGTGAAACTGGAAATTCAGTATGACACGATTGCAGGGGTCTGCCACTTATTCCAGATAAATCAGATCCAGCTGGTCTCCAAATTCCTGGTCAAGTCAACAAATGCAAAATCACTTGGTTTGGCTGTTGGCCATCACTGTGATCCTTCACTTTTCATTCATTCATCTGCTCACGTGGGGGACGCCGAAAAGCCTCCTGCTGTGTGAGGGACCCGCACCAAAGAGGTAGGTGGGGGCGTGCCTGGGCCGAACCAAAAAAGACCAGGTAGACTTTTGACCAAGATGGTGTTTGAACAATCAAGGAAAACTAGGCAAAAAGAAATGCACCAAATAATGTCGCAGTTATGAGTGAGGCCCACGGGGATGGAGTAGGCTAGATTTTGAGAAGGACGCAGAAAAAGAAAGGGAATAAAATTAAGGATGGAAAATTTTCTTTGGATGACAACGAGTTTTATTCCACGTAGGCAATAAAAATACATCTGTAGTGTTTGGGGATGATGAAAGAACAATCCAATGATGGAATGGACGGTGCCTGGTCCCCAGGCCAAGCTGCGGCAGCCCTGGCCGGGGGCAGTGACTCAGGCAGGAGGAATGCGGCTTGCGCTGCCTGCAGCTGCGATAAGGAGGACAGGATGGGGCTCTGCAGAGGACATCCGGGAGCAGCCTGGGGACTTTCCATGTGGAAGCACACGTGGAAACCCACAGCCCGAGAGGACTGTGGCCTGCATGCCCGGCAGAGTCCTTGAGTGTGAGCAGGAGGAGACTGAAAATGCTATCCCCTCATCAGCAAGGATCAGTGGGGTTTGGGGAGGGGGCATGGCCAAGTCCACTGGGCTGCACAGACAGCTTCACTCCTGACCCACCTGGCTGCTGCCTTCTGGGGCTCTGCAGTCTGTGAGCTGTGCTGAACCCTTTCCAGGCTAGCCTGGGGTGTGCCCAGGCCCTGCAGCTCCTAACCCCTGGATTCAATCTCAGGCACGTTGCTCCTACCAGCTCGGTTTGTGCCATGTCTGTGTAATGCTTATGCCTCATTTTGCTTCGGTTGTTCCCTTAAATGGGCTCTCATTTTAAATAGAACCTCTGCTTCCCAAGCAAATACCCATGTTCATAAATTACTCCCACCTGAACCACCACCGCTGCCACCACCCACAGGATTCCTGGGCTTCCTTGCAGCATAGTTAAAAGCCTTCGTGGGCGTCCACTCTCCAGGCACTGGGTGGGACCAGGCAGCAGGGCACTTTGTCCCCCTTGGAAACAATCTCCTTCACTCAGCAGTGTAGGTCCCTGTGGCTTCCCAGGAGGCACATGATGTGGTCTCTGCCTGGTCAGGTTTCTCCCTCTTTTCCACATCTGACTCTGGAGTTCGAGCTCCTCTCCCTACAGCTCTCCCACATGTCCTGGGGACTGGGGTCTGGCCCATCCTTCAGGGAGCTCTGTACTTCCCCAGTGAGGTCCAAAATCATCCTGTTAACACCGACAGTGATCAATCATGTTGGTAGCATGTACCCTTGATAGGACATGACGAAAATGGCATTTCACCTCTGTGGTTTTCTTTCCCAAACCCAATAAGCCCAGTCTAACTATGAGAAAAACATCAGACAAATCCCTACAGAGGGCCATTCTATAAAATACCTGACTAGTTTTCCTTAAAACTGACAATTTCATCAAAAATAAGGAAAGTCTGAGAAACCGTCATAACCAAGAGGAGCCTAAGGAGACACAACAACTAAATGTGATATGGTGTCCTGGATGGGGTCGTGGAATGGAGAAAGGACATAAAGCAAAATCTAAGGAACTCTGAATCAACTGTGGACTTTAGTTAATAGTAACACTGGCTCATTACTTCTAACAAATGGCCCACACTAATGCTAAGATGTTAATAATAGAGGACACTGGGTGTTGAGGATGTGAGAACTCTCTGTAGCATCTTTGCAACTTTTCTATAAATTTGAAACTGTTCAAAAATTTAAAGTTTATTAAAAAAATAATAATAAAGGGTTAAAAGCCCTACAACCTACAACTCCCAGTGGAGCAGCAGCTGCTCTGTCAGAGATCACAGAAGAAAATCTTACTCCTGAATCCTAAATGCTGCCTTTCAAACTATAGGCACGATCAAGTAAGTATCAACTAGTTGCTAAGTGGGAACTCATCCATGTTAGCCTTTTTCACTGCTATTTTGAAAATCTATTACACCACCCACAAGAACTATTATTAATATGTACATGGTTTGTCTCGGTTTGGCTTATTTCTGCTTCAGAAGGTAACATGTTACTTAGTAGGACTTGAAAAGAAGAAATTGTTGTCAAAATTGTTTCTACTTTAAGCAGTAGTATTATTTGCAGAACTTCCTTTAAAAGAATTTTTGGACATGACTCAGAATGCCCACTCACTCTATCACATTCTGCCCCGTAGGAATTGTAACGAAGCAGTGATTTCCAGCGATAGGTGCGCTAAACCCAAACCAAGTAGATTCTATAGCTCACTGTGCCTGTGCGAAGTCCACCCCATTCTTTCCTGCAGTCATTTGTGAGGTTATAAATACATGTCACTCTGATTTTTATCCAACATGCCTTACTTGTGCTGCTATTGTTTTATGGGAAAGGGAGGATTGAGGAGAGATGTTATCAAAGGGAAATTTGGGAAGATGCTTTTCTTGTTCTCAGTAGAAATATCTCAAATGTAACATTAGTGTCTTGATTTGCCTACTTGTGGCACGTAAGACATTACATAATACCATCCAAGTTATGAAAGACTTTCTATAGAAAGAAATAAATGGAAAAAGAAAAGCCAAGCTGGCAAATGTCTTTGAAAAACTGAAATATACACCACGAGCCCTGTCACGCGGGCCTGCCCAACGCTGCAATCCTAGATCTCCGCATGCTGTTTTACCCGCCATCTCTCTAGCCCTCTTGTGTCTTGGGCTTCTTCACATCTCAGTGCTGGCCCTGTTTTCTACCTTTTGCCAGCTTCTTCCTGGTTTCATGTTCTTCCCTATCCATCGCCTGTGTATGAGTCAGCCCGGAACACCTGCCCCAAGAGGGTTGGGGGCAGGGAGATGTCGGCATGACTTTTTGCTGAGTCCCTGCAAGCCCAGTCCTTTGTCAAGTGCTCCTCATGGTTTGTCTAGGTAAGTTAGCAACAGTTTTGGCATTTTAAAAAGAAACAAGGATTAGAGGGCTCCCCACACCGCAAATCCATCAAAAAAGCTGCAGAGCAACTGAGTGACTTCAACATCTCAAAACTCATTTTGGAGCATGGCTCACTCTCAGAGCAACGGCTTGATGAGATTAATCTCTCTGGGCTGTTTCCTCGTTCTCCCTTGAGTGATAACTAGCGAATCTATCTATAGATCCCCAAGGTAAGCAAAATCCAGCTGGCCTGCTCATGCTTGGAGGTTCTGATGCTGTTTACCTCCGTGAAAAGAAAACTTGAGGTTTCCCAGATCCTTCAGCGTCTCCAGGTTCTGGCTCCAGGACTGGCTCTATTATTTTTTTTACTTTTTCTTTTTTTTTTGGTTATCAGTTAGATTTTTTAAAAATAATTTTTATTTCAAAATATTAGGGGGGACAAGTGTTCTTGTTACATGAATGAATTATATAATGCTGAAGTCAGGGCTTTTAGTGTGCCCTTAACCAGAATAGTGTAAATTGTACCCAATAGGCAAGATTTTATCCTCTGCTGCTCTCTCTCATCCTCCTCGCTTAAAAATTTATTTACACACATTAGTAGTCGCTTTTTTGGTATACATTTCTATGTTATATATTCTTTTTTTTTGAAAAATTGAGATATAATTTACATACAATAAAAAGCCTTTTAAAGTGTACAATTCAGTGCATTTTCAGTATACTCACAAGATTGCACAACGATCACCACTATCTGACTTTAGAACAGTTCCTTAATACCCATTAAGAAACCCCACATCCATTAGTAGTTTCCATTTCCCCCTCCTCATAGCTCCTGCCAACCAGTGGTCGGCTTTCTTTCTCTATGAACTTACCTACTCTAGACATTGTATGTAGATGGAATCACGTGACCTTTTGCATCTGGCTTCTTTTACTTAGCATAACGTTTCCTTTTTATGGCTGAATGATATTCCATTGTACGGATGCATCATATTTGTTTATCCATTTGTCCATCAATAGCACTTGGGATTCTTCTACCTTTGGGCTATTGTGAATAGTGTTTTGTAGTTTCTAGTGTACAAGTCTTGTGCTTCCTTGGTTAAATTTATTCCTAAGTATGTTATTCTTTTTGATGCTATTATAATGGAATTGTTTTCTTAATTTCATTTGTAGACCATGCATAACTACCACCATATTTGTGATTTGAACATTTCAAAATATTCCTTCAATCTGAATTCTTTGTAGTCAAGTGGTATTTTTTATAATTTAATTTTCCAATTGTGTGTTGCTAGTGTATAGAAATATAATCAATATTTGTATATTGACCTTGTATCCCCAGACCTCGTAAATTCACTTATTAGTTCTTAGACAGTTTTAATTCTTTCTTTCCAGTCTGTAGGCCTATTATTTCTTTTTTTGCTCTATTGTCGCAGTGAATAGTAATCTCCAGTGCAGTGTTGAATAAAAGTGGCGAGTGTCCGGAGCCATGAGGCCCGGCAGCTGCTTATCCAAGATGGCTGCGAGCCATGTGGATCTGCCCTATTACCTAAAATGGCCGACCAAGCCCGCGCATTTACAAAAGCCCGCCAAAAGAGCTTGCAAGTTTCCATTTACCCAGTGTGACGTAATCCTTGGGCGGCCCGTGCGTGTAAATCTCCATGGTAACTCCCGCCTTGGAAAGTACCGCCGAACTACTTCCTCCTTCTGCCTTATTTAAGCCTCTGCCCTACTGCCAATAAACGAGACTTGATCAGACTCCTGTCTTGTCTCCATTTCTTGTGTCTTGCCTTTCCCATTTCCCACTCCCTCCTCCCAGGTACGCACGAATAACTGGTCCCACAGGACGGGACAGGCAAGAGCATACATTCTTGCCTTGTTTTCC
>CAUYSK010080841.1:0-19755 GCA_963575035.1 Avahi laniger
GTCACCTCGCTTCCCTACCCTGCTCCCATTTGTCTAATGCAAATAGCATAATTTCTTCTTTGAAAATTTTCTCTCTTCTGCCCACTATTTTCTTTTTTTTTCAGGCGTTCTCAACTTTATATATATATTTTTTTTATTTCAGCATATTATGGGGGTACAAATGTTTAGGTTACGTATATTGCCCCCCCCCGTCAGAGTTTCAAGTGTATCCGTCCCCCAGACAGTGCGCATCACACTCATTACGTATGTATATACACCCATTCCCTCTCCCCCGTCCATCTGCCCGACGCCCCGTAAATGTTATTTCTATATGTGCACTTAGGTGTTGATCAGTGAAACCAATTTGATAGTGATTACACGTGGTGCTTGTTTTTCCATTCTTGCACACCCATGATTTTTAACCACCTTTTATACAGTTACGAGAACAAAATCTGTTTTATGTAACATTGCAGACTTGCTCTAGACCTAACTCTCCAAAAGCGTGTGGGCCAATCTGTCACATTCAACATGCCCTAACTCACACTTACTCTCCTGTTCAACTCTCCAGCTCTGCTCTTTTCCTAGAGCAGTAAGCGGCACGAGATCTCTTTCTGTGAGTGACCTGCTACCAGTTACCACTACTCTGGCTCAAGACACCTCTGCGTGATTGTAGTTCCTTTATGAGTGGACTTTTTGTCTCTAATTCCTTTCCTTAAATCCTCTAATCTGCTCTATCAAGACCTAAATTCCAAAATGTATATCTTATTTACGACATTGTTCTATTCACAAACCTCTAAGTATTGCTCATTCTGTTCAGAATTAGTTCCAAACACTGAAATATATGCCAATGACCCTGTCAATGACCCTGCTTTTCCAGAACCCTCTTTAATACATAAGAATGAATTCTTAGCTCAGATGGCACAAGAAATTTTATTTTTGGAACACCTTAAATTGTACTCTTGAGTCTCTATACAACATGACTTTCTTTTATGAACTTGATAATTAATAATAAAACATATTATATACCAGGCAATTTCCAAGGCCCAGGGTATTGTATGCATCTATTGCAAATAGCAAGTAAATATTTAACATCCTGTGCTGAGAACAGGCTTTGACTGGAACTTGATTTACCACTTAAAACCATTTTGTATGTCTGAGTAATTTATGCATTTGTCTCCAACCTTATTTCACAAATTTCTAGGAGACAAGTTTACTAGTTCTTTATTACCTTTGTTTCTTTTTCTACATATTGCATATATTAATTATTTAACAAATAGCCCTTTAATTGTATTATTCAATTATTTAATTGCATTAATCCGGGAGAGAAATCTTACTTTTTTTTTTTTTTTTTTTGAGACAGAGTCTGACTCTGTGGCCTGGGCTACAGTGCCATGGCGTCAGCCTAGCTCACAGCAACCTCAAACTCCTGGGCTCAAGCAATCCTCCTGCCTCAGTCTCCTGAGTAGCTGGGACTGCAGGCATGTGCCACCATACCCGACTAATTTTTTATATATATGTTTTTAATTGTTCAGCTAATTTCTTTCTATTTTTTTAGTAGAGACGGGGTCTTGCTCTTGCTCAGATTGATCTCAAACTCCTGAGCTCAAACAATCCACCTGCCACGGCCTCCCAGAGTGCTAGGATTACAGGCGTGAGCCACCACGCCCAGCCAGTACTATTACATTTTTAAATCAACTCAATAATATTCTGTAGTTTGAAGGAGTTTCACAGCATTCATCCCTGGACAGCAAGTCTGAGTCTTCATCTGGAATAATATCCCAGGAGTTTTTGACAGTGAGTCAAGAACTTATTTTTCTCATTGTTTGAATTTATATTTCCGTTTGTGGATTTATACAGTTTTAATTTTAGGACTTACATAGTTTTCATTTGTGGGTCAGCTGCATATATCTTAGAATATTAAGAGCATTTATATAAAAGGAGTGGTAACATCAGCAGGGTATGCCTTCACCAGTGAATGAATCTACTTCATTGCGTAGTTCACTGTACAATTTCTAATATTATGTGAAATTTGATCCTTGAAGTTATAAGGTTAATATATCACCTTGCTGATTTTAATAAGTATTGCAATAATTAATTTTACTGTTCTGCTGTGGAGCATCCCTACTCTCCAAAATCTTATTAAATATTAAAAAGAATGACAACCACAAGGCAAAAATGAGGTTACTAGAATGTAAAATATAATTTAAATCCTTTAGAAATACCTGTTGCTTACTTTAGCAAAGTGTTATTTCTTAATAAGGAGGTAAGCTCTTGGGACTGAAAAATAAATCTTTTAAATTAATATTTTGATGGTTGAAGTAAAAATGAATGAGCTGGGATTAAATTTTCAATTATAGTGCACAGAGTTTCTGAAATTACCTGTAAGAGCATTGGCAAAGGATTTTGGAGTTGGCTCTGTTGCATACATCTGAAAAGAGGAGACTGCCTTGTACAAATCCCAAACTCAGTGGGTTTGGCCAAAATTACATTTGGATTATCATTTATTCTCCACTTGTAGTTTAGAGAAATAGAAAAATTCCATTGGTGTCATCAAATAAGCTATGTGTTCAGATAGGTGGTAGGGTATGTGGAAATAGAAATTGGATCAGGTCTGTCTTTGCCCCAGTCACAGTTAAAAGTTTGGTGATCATTTGTTTATTTTTAATGTACATAAGTCTCCATCAAAATGAGCATGTGACATATTTGTAGTTTTTGAGATTGTGATTGTTGTTGACCACATCACCAAATATTATATTAAATATAGCCTTCCTTTTCTCATATTAAGTCCTATTCAAAATGGGTTAAAATGCAAAATTCAGTTAAAATATAACTTCCCCTTAAATGATCATGTAGAAGAGTGCTTTAAAATATTGTTTATTTTTTACATATTTGGGAGATGGACCTGGGCTTTCTAAAATGCATTCATTTTCCACTCAAAGAAGCATAAGAAATTGAACTTTTTCCTTCCAAGAAAACACCAGTCTTTTTTTTGAGAATATGTGCCATTTGTTTACTTCAAAGTAAGTCACCTGAATCTTAATAATGCGAAATAAAATACCAGACACCATGACACTACGGTAAGCTAATACAATGGCTTCTGCAGTTATGTTCTTCATTTTGAATGGAAACAAGGTTGATCACAGTTCTCATCGACAATGACAATTTATTAAAATTAGGAAATTGTCAGGAAGACTCCGACAGAGACATGACATTTACTTTTTAAAGTTGTCCTCAGTTGAACAATAGATATTTGGATAACTTTTTATTCTCTACTTGGGCTCAGTTGGAAGAAATTTTTGCCACAAAAGAAGCCTGATTTTATGCATGTTTGCCTTAATTCAGAAGGATTTATGAATACCACAGTAGCCTGTTTGGTTTGGCTGTGAATAATGTGAGGCTGATAGCTTTCCTTTCTTTTCATGTTGAAATATCTGATGTTTTCTTGGTAACTCTTTTTAGTGAGACAGACTTTTGTATTTTAAATTCCAGGACCCAAACATGAAACATCCTTATTTGTTCATTTTTTTCCACACACTTTCTGAAATATGTGAGAAACTACAACTTTTACAAATGAAAGATCTCAAAATATAAAATAAATGTGGCTAAGTCAAAAATATAGTGCCAACTCAGACTTAATATTTTATTTTATTTCATAGAATAACTAAAAGAAAACAGCTGTGGAAATAACTGCATTAGAATAACACACACTTGTGAGCGTGCACACACACACACACACACACACACAATTGGCGGCATTGAGAAATACGATTGTAATTAAAACATAGCCTGGATGTAGCTTTGGAGAAGAGATTGACTTGGATCAGTATAATTTAGTAGGTATTTATTGTTTCAAATCATGACAATATTTTGGTAATTATGGTTTTCTTTTTTATACTTTGAACTTACCTAACTTGGTGACGGTAGTGTTATTTTACATAAAGTGACCATGTTAAGTCTGGTGAGAAGAAATGAACACATTTAAACTTCTTATTGCCCCTTATTCTTTGGTTTGGAATGTGTGCGTAGGAGAAAATAGAGTAAGAATATCTCTTCTCCGAAACACATACACATTAAGGCACATGATGGTGTTCATTATTTGGCAGATGGTTATGGAGGACAGACCTTATGTCTAGTTCTGCATGAGGTGTAAGAGATTGTAACGGATACAGAGACAGTTTAGACATGGTCCCTGACTGAAAGGAGGCTAAATACATAGAGTGTAAGGGCATCCTTTATGGGGATAGCATTCCCAAAATTGCATTTAATTCTCTCAATGTACAGCCTCCAGGTAAGGATTGCAAGGACCTCAGTTTTGAGGTAGCAAAACGTTTCCCAGGATAATTTCAAGAACTTCAGGAATGTAAGACATAAAAAAAAAAGAAAATGTTTTCATACTTCATATATTTTTACTATCACATAAAAATGTGATCATAAGAAATTGATTATGACATTGATTGCCTTAATTTATATAAAGTAACCGTAATTCCTTAAAAAGGCAGTAATGTGATCCCATATTAATATATAAGACTTTTTTTTGTCATGTTTTAAGTCTGATTTCAAATGTTTTACTATGTCGGAACCAAATACTCAGCTACAGGTGCTAACGTTTTTTCAAAGTAAGGGTATTTGTTATTAGTTGCTTAAACTCATCAGTTTTCCTTTTGGTTTGATTTGGTGCGAAAAAGATCATGTTGTGCTAAAACAACTGTTTACCACTACAATTTCATCTTTTTTTTTACTTTTTAGTTAGTATTAATGACTGCATTTTGGATTACATTCATGCTTAACCTACTGATGAGAACTCCTCCCACTTGGATACTTACAAAGAAGAATTATTGTCTGCCATCAATTTTCTTTAATTTAACTTAATCTCCCCTCCAAATCTTGACATTGTCCTGAAATTGCCCTTTTCAATATAAGTAAAAACAAGGGAAAAAAAAAACACACACGTTTTAATGAAACTTTTCCTTACATGGACAAAAATTTTAGCCAAGGATTGCAGAAGAATTAGCAAAAATGATACCTGGAAATTTTAACAGTTTTAATATATATTTGAAAACTTCCATGAAGATCTATATTTATATTATATAAACACCAAATCAATAAACCAATCTACAGTGTCAGACACTCTGTGATTCCTTCCATTATGAGAAATGTTCTTCCACAGATGAGAATGTGAGCTTTGATGTTAAGAGATAATTATGCTTTATTTTCTAGAGACTCAAACTTAATTTCTGGTAAATGAAAACTGTATCTTTTGCAAGCAGCACTGAAGCAAGTTCTATTTTAAAATAGAATTTAAATTAATTTGCTTTATATGCACAGTGTGGATATTTACATGTGCCTTTGTATGATACTCACCGAAGCACAGTGTTTCTTGGGATATTTTCTGAAGACTTAATAAAATGTGAAACTTTCATCTACTGTTGAAAACTTAATAAAACTGGGATTCATAGTGGGAAAAAATGTCTGAAGTTAATATCTTAGCTTCTGTACGTGACATTCAGGGGGTGATTATAATTTGTTCTGTGGGTAGTCTAAAAATTAATTTTCTGCTTCTTTATTTATTAGGTTTTTCTTTCTCACACTGTTTAGATAGGTGTTTTTATGGTATCTTTTATTAGTGTAGAAAAAAATACAGACCTGAAGAAAGAATTTGAAATCCTTAGCCAATATCATTTCTTGGTGCTCATTTAGTACATATTCAAATAATTTCATAAAGAAGGGTTTAAATTTGTTACCCAAGCTCTAATATGATGTTTCCTCATTTTAAGGTCATAATATGTCATTGTTTTCAAAGAAACAGTTTCAATGAAAAAAATGATGCAAATTTACATACTTGAAAAAATAAATGATTTTTTTTTTTTGTATTGTCATGGTTAATTGTTCCCCTTTCAATTTGAGAGAAAGGTCTGAGTCAGTGTCAAGGTACTCACATTCTTTCATTGATACAGCTGACCTGTCTACCTATTTGGTTATCATAACCTTGAACTGAGTAACTAAAGGCAATGCTGATGCTTTTATAAGTCAAGAGGGGATGGTCATTTGCTAGGACCCTGAATGCTAGCGCACTTCTGAGGGTCAGTCCCTCAGTTGTCCGGTGCTGCTTATGAGGTCTCATTCAACCAAGTTAAAGGCAGGATTATTATCTGTTTTGCACAAGTCAAAGTTGCCATTTCTTTAGGGCACAGTTGGATGTCAAATGCCTCAGTATCTTTTTCTTTAAAATGAGAATAAGAATACTATCTATTCCATAGAATTAGTGTAAGGAATACATCAATATTGCCTAGTAGAGATAAATCTGCTTCATATTATGACTTTTTAACTTTTTGAGCAAAATGGATTTTTATTGTTGAGCTTTTATCCCTATTTTGTTTCTTTATCATGATGAAATATTATGCTGAAAAGTTAAAAAAAATTAAATATTTTTGTTGTAAAATTGTAACAACATAATCCAGGAGCAAATTTCAAAAGAAGATGAAAACAGGAGTAGCTTAAAAGTAGTGTTGGACAGAATTCCTGAGTTGTCAATAATAAAAGGGTTCTTCGGCATCACTGCCCGATTTCAGATGCTCATCGGTCTCCTGCAGTCATGCCGGCTCCACTTCTTTCATAAACGTGCCTCTCATTGATCATCAGGACTTGCAGGTAAACTGACTTATTTTATTTTTTGGTGGGGAAAAGGGAGGCATGTTGTAATTAGTTGGAGAATTGATCAGTTGATCATTGGAAACAATGTCTGCCTTGGTTCTGATAACATAAACAAGATGAGAAAAAATTGAGGATAAATTTTGCATCATCATAATAGTAGTAATATTACAGTAGGTTGGAGACTGTGAGAATTATATTTTTGATATTACATATTTATACATACATATATTTATAATATAGGAGTATATTTTTACGTTCTGGATATAAATTTTGGTAAAATAGTTCTCCGTATAGTAAAATCAGTTGGAAAGATATCTGTAAGGAAAACAGAATGTATTATGTCAATAGATATTCTCTTCTTCTAAAAAGAAATATTTAAGAACCTATTCTACTGTGTCTGTACCAAAACTTACTTGACAGTTTTATTTTCTATGCTATTTATGCTTAACAAAAGAGAATTTGTTACAATATAAAATTTGTCATGAAAAGTTATTTTTACTGAGTGTTCACTATATACTAAGCACGGTTCTAGAATCTGGGGCAGGACGATGAACATAGCAATAATGTCCTTGTCTCCCTGAAGCTTATAGTCCAGTCAGGAAGACAGAAAATGAACGGTAGGAAAAATTACTTCAGAGGACAATAAATGCTAGGAAGAAACTAAACCAGGGAACGTCGAAAAAAAAATGAAAGTAGGTAGGGTGTTGGTAAGATCTGGATCTGCGTGATGAAAGGGGCGACCTCTGAGCAGGTGGAGATGAGAATGACAGACGGGACAGTGGAGCTCAGACCCTGCGGCAGGTACAGTTCTGATGTGTGTGAAGAACAAAACGGAGGCCCCTGCAGTGTGTATGACGGGGGCAAGTCCTGGCAGATACAGCTCGAGCAGAAAGCAGAAGCAGGTCGTGGACAGACTTGGAGAGGCCATGGAAAAGTGCCATTGGAGAGCTTTAAGCAAGGCAATAAAATGATGTGATTTGTGTTTTAAAATGAATATGAGAGAAGTGATTCTTGATTAACTATATTTACTCACATAGACATTGAGGGAGACCTATACATACTGAACTTTGAAGATTGAGGTACAATGACAATACTTATAAAAGATTCAAGAATCCAACTCTCCTCAAAGAAACAAAATTTATTCTTTACATCTAGTATTAGAATCGATATCATGTACTATTTAGCATTCTTATCAGTATTTTGAATTTTGATGATTATTATTCAAAAATAATATGTAATTATGATAGATTCATCAATGCATTAGATGTTACTTTATCCCTCTGTTTTCATAATATAAACCAATAATTAGAGATTGATCTTTCCTGCGTAACTGAGTTATTTGTTTATGAATATTTTATGTTTACAGTTTGCATGCAGTGGTAGACAGAAAAATGGCTTCCCCAAAGATGTTCACTTCCCTGCAGCTGGTGACTATGTTACTTCACAGGGTAAAAGGGTCTTGTAGACTTGATTAAGTAAACAGTCTCCTGATGGGGGCACCTTGGATTACCCTGGGTGGTCCTGATGTTCACAGGGGTCCTTGTAAGAGGAGACAGGAGGTCGGGGGGAGAAGGCAGTGTGACAGAGGAGGCAGATCGGAAAGAGGAGGCCCAAAGATGCGAAATGCCAGCAGCTTCTGGAAACTGGGAGATACAGGAACATATTCTCCCCTGGAGCCACCAGAAGGACCTAGCCCAGCTGACACCCAGATTTTAGACCAGCAAAGCTCATTTCGGACTTCTGAATTCCAGAAATGTAAGTGAATACATTTGTGTTGTTTTAAGCTAGTTAATTTGTAGTACTTTGTTTTAGTGGAAAATAGAATCTAATACGCAGGCTAAACTGTACTAGTAGGATACAAAAGATGAGGTGACTTTCTAAAATATTAAAAATAGTAATAATAATATGTAATACTAAGTCTCTCCTAACAAGTTGGAAGAGAAGAATTAGGCATTGCTTGGAGAATGTAAAATAAACACCTACTTCATAAACAACTTTATCAGAGTTTTTGAGGAATATACTTAAAAGCAAACATAATAGCTGTCCTCTGAAAAAGCACTCAATTAAAAATAACTTTTGAGGATTTAAAGAATATTATTTATGTTCATTGTTTTCTTGCCTACCTTGTTTATTTTAGGAGTATAAAGTATGTAGTTCGTGGAACTTACTAAAATAAAGACATCCCTTAACCAGCCTGCATATCTGTGGTCTTTAACTGATGCCTTAATGGTGAAAGAAGCCCTCGAATATGTTTATCATTGAAAGATTGGAGCTAATGCATCTAGCAAGGTTCTGATCATGGTTAAATTTCATCCTATTTTATCCTTTGTGTTATGAATAGTGTAGCATATTTGTAAAACGACGTACCACAGTCTGGTTTAGTGCAATCTGCCTCAGGTGGATAATGTTTACGCACTTATTTCTCAAATCACTGCTTTAAAGCCCTGTAAATCTTAATAAAAATAATAAGGCTCCTTTTGGCTTAAGGAACATTACTTTTGTCATTGTAACGATGACAAGTACAAATTCAAGTAACCTTTTTTTTTATGTACAATGTTCACTTTTTGCTTGGAGTTCCAACTGTGAGTGGAATTAACTTTCAAAATAAAGAAATAGCCTCTGCAGCTGGAGAAGAGAATTCGGAGCTCACTTGAATCAGACACAGTTGGTGCAAGGAGAAAATATCATGAATATCCTTCCACTGCTTTTGTGTCACTGTAGGAGGCCTTTGTAGAAAGAATCCAAACATTATTCTGCCTTCCCAACTTCTAACTGAATGGAGGGGTATCGGTGCTTATGAAAACCTGTTCCTAGGGAAGTGCTGGTGTTGGTCACCATTTTTCTGTTTAAGAGGGAGTCGTCTTTCAGGGAAATACACTCTAACAGCAAGAGCAGGATTACATATCTAAGTCATTTGGATGCTTGAATACAAAGCCTGAACAGTGGGATGATGTGTAATGTGTTTTCTGGTGACTCCGTTCACTGAGCATCCACTTCTGGTATGGGATTATTTTAAACATCATATTTGTATGCCATTTAGGTGTTTTAATTACTGTATACTCACTGATTAAACTCTGCGATAAAATTTACTTTTTATTTTATTTAAGAATGTACTATAATTTATAGTATCTCCAGATGTACTAAATTATGTCCCTGTGTTAATTTTAAAAACTAAACAACTAATCAATTTGTTCTTACTATAAGTTGAAATGAGATATCACCTAACTCTAGGAAGAATGACTTTTATCAGAAAACGCCAAAGCAATAAATGCTGGCATTGATGTGGAAAGATAGGAACACTTAAACACTGTTTATAAGAACACAAACTAGTACAACCTCCATGGAAAGTAGTATGGAAATATCCCAAAGAACTAAAAGCAGACCAACCATTTGATCCAGCAATCCCACTACTGGGTATTTACCCAAAGGAAGAAAGGACATTTTATAAAAAAGACACCTGCACACTAGTGCTTATAGCAGCACCGTTCACAATTATGAAGATGTGGAACAACCCAAGTGCCCATCGATAGATAAGTGGATTAATAAAATGTGCTATATGTATACCATGGAATTCTACTTAGCCATAAAAATGTGGTGAACTAATAGGTCATGTAGTAATCTGGATGGAACTGGAAACCATTCCTCTAGGTGAAGTATCACAAGAATGGAAAAACAATCACCACATGTACTCTCCATTAAAATTGGAACCAATTGAACAACACTTATGTGTACATATGAAAATAAAGCTCATCAGAAATCAAGCAGGAAGGGGGAAGAGGAAGGGATGAGTAAATTCACACCTAACGGGTACAATGCACACTGTCTGGGTGATGGGCATACTTATAACTTTGACTTTGTATAAAATTGTACAAAAGCTATTTATGTAACCAAAACATTTGTATCCCCATAATATTCTGAAATAAAATAAAATAAAAATAAAAACAGATTGAAATAAATAAAATAATTAAAATGCCTATTAAAAATGAAATGAGGAAAAATCAGAAGCACAATTCACTTTCACAGTGAATTCAATTTTTTATTCTCTTTTATATTCATTCACTAAATTTTTATTGGGCACCTGGTGTTGATGAGGTATTTTCTAGGCACTGAGAACAGAGGTGGAACCAAACACGATGCTTTGTACTCACAGAGTGTTCATTTTTGTGGGAGGACATAGGCAACACATTAGCAAACTTGTATTAAGATTATTTCAGATAGCTGTAAGCACGGCAAAGAAGATTAAACAGAGAGTGACAGCAGCGGGGAGTTAGAGATTGTTCAGAAAAGGTTTTTCTCTGGGGACATAGCTGGCAAGTCATGCAGAGATTTAGGAAAAGGCTCTCCAGGCTCAGAGAGCAGCAGGTACCAGATTCAAAAGATTTGTGTGTGTATTTCTTGGTGGACTGGAGGCGTGTGGAAGGAGAGAATGCAGAACAGTTAGACAGGAGCAAGATCAAGTGGAGGCTTAGAAAAGTGTGGCTTTATATTCCTCATAGAACTTTCTAATGGCAGATACTATCCACGGCATGTCTGCCCTCTGCTACATATCTGCATCCATCATTTAGGGTTAATTAGAGTATCATGAAGCTATGTAATTTTCTTTCTTTCTTCTTGGAGAAATTCCTCAGCCTACGAACCTCAATGATTCTTGCCAATACTGACATCATTTAGATTTCCTCTCCATCGTATTATAATACCAGATTAAAACGAGATGCACTTATCTTTCCTGAGAGTTCATGGAAAATCTTGAGTTTTATTAGAACTACAGAGGATGCTTTAGTAGGCCTGATTTTTAAGTTTTCTTTTTTTGACTATGTTATATGTTGAGAATTATATAGCAGAGAAAAAGAGAAGCTGAAACATGTTTTTGATGTTCACCTCCTTTTTCACCTTGCTGAGTTTTCTCTCCTTCACCTGCTATTTCCAATCTTGATGTTAAATTTCTGACCCTTAACATGATTTCCTGGTATTAGTCCGTTCATTCCACTCTGGGTTACAAGCGATAAATCACAACACTTGACGTCAAACTGTACTAAATCTTCTTTGTGATGCCTTGGCAAAATCATCTTTTTTATATCATCACTGTAGGTAAAAACGATTTTCCATATGTTATACACCCTTATCATGACTGCTAAGATGTTGTCATGATTACATACTATCTAATTTACATTTAGGAAGCAGAGTGTCAGCACACTAGAAAATAATTCTAAAAAGGTATAGAGCTGTTCATCAGCCAGTCTCAGCTGCTATTGAGTGAATAATTCCATAATTAAGAGCTGGGCACTGTGCGGGCCATCACAGAATCTGCTGTTTTCATAGAACTTGATAAATTAATTAGTTCATCCAGTGATTACATGGCTCTGTTAGAAAGAAAAAAATATATCGTTGGGATAGCTTGGGATAAACAAGAACATACTGCATTTTTTCCTTTTTAAAAAAAAAATTCTGAACAATAATTAAATATCCTGAAAAACAGATGAGGCTATTAATACTTCATATGGTAAAATCCTAATCAGTTAAGTTGAAATCTCAGAAAAGACATTGAATACACAGAATTCAAATAAGAGGTAAATTAAATCTAGTGAAATGAAAATATATCTGTAATAACTTGATATCATCTGTGAAATAATGGATCTGACAATTAAATTGTTCACTTTAAAATTAATTATAATATTGTATGATAGTACACAGTGGTGAGAGAATGTAGAATAAAATTTTGAAAATGGAGAAACAAACAAGCAAACAAATATATATATTTGCACATACATGCATACAACACACATTTATGGACTATGTGGCATAACACCTTTTGTTGAATGAGCATTTATTTGTAACTTACTGTATACATGCTATTGCATATAGTCATATGAAAGATTATTTAAAGGAGATGAGATGATTCCTTCCCAAATAATTTTAATATAACACTGTCCAAGAAATACTAAGATTTCAATGTTTCTATCACAGTATCAGAAGAATAACATTATAACTCTCACACTTATGAGAATCATTGCCAGGTTCTGAGTTTTTATAATCTGTTATGATGGCTTTAGGATTCATTATTTATGGAAAGAAAGAAACATAACTTCAAAATATAAGAAAATAATGTTAAAGAAATGTCTTATTTCACACTGGGAGTGTTTGTTTTTGTTTTTAGGTCTAGTCAAAAAACATCACAAGACAATTAAAAGGGAATGAATTTATGGTGGCACAGAAACACGAGAGAGATAAGGATGGGATGTCTAAAAACAATGATGAAGACAAATTCCAACCATCAGAAACCCTCAATATATTTGATAGACTTAGTCTGGGCTGACTTGCTAAGATGTAGAAATTCTTTCCAAATTTCCATTTGAGATTTCTGTCTTCTCCCTGAATCTTTACGCATATATCCAACTGGGTTTCTGGAATAAATCTTAATCAGTGGGTCCAATTTGATATGGCTAATCTACAAATGGAGTGTCATTTATAAAGTTTCACTAGTCTGTAAACAGTGTGAGCCTCACATTTCATTTCAGAGTACACCTTGACATTAGGAGTCCATAGAATTAGTGAGAATGCCTATAATCAATTTGCATTAGAATTGATTCAAAACACTGGGAAGACTGAACTGATCAAATAGGAACTATTTTATGTGGCTGTTTCCAAATGTGTGGTGAGTTGTGATGTGGAAGGAGGATTGAATGAAATCTCTGCAAGATTCAGAAATGGGACCAAAGCCAGAAGTTATAGACAGATTTTAACTCAGGGAAACGAAGTGTTCTCTAGCCCTGAGAGTATCTGAGAATGGATGTGCTGTTTAGGGAGAGAGTTCAGTAGAAGAATTAAACAAGAGTCAGAATGACTGTCTACTGAGATATCACAAAGTAGATCATGGCAATTGAGTGGAAGATTAGCATGTGTAATTATGTAAGGTAATTTTTCAGACTAAAGATTCTATGGTTAGAAGTGAATATGTTTCAATGTTATTGGTTTTCACAAAATCTGAACATCTTTGAGTCAATAAAAACTATCAGATCAATTTTTTTATATTTACCTTTCTTGTAATAAATATTGGTATTAAAATACACAACAAGTACTTTCAGTTATAAAAATTCATTAAATGGCTAAGACCTTTAAAAAAGCCAATATAATAAATTTCCATAGGAGTGACTGATGAACTAGAACTGATTTAACAGGAATAAAATAAGTTTCCCTCACAGTGTTAAAATGCATGGGAAAAACTTCCTGACATTGGTCTTAGCAATGATTTCTTGGATTTGACATTAAGAGCACAGAGGACATTATTCTAAGTGGAATAGGCCAGTCAGAGAAGAACAAATACTACGTGACTCCACTTATATGAGGTATCTAAATTAGTCAAACTCACAGAAGCAAAGAACAGAATGGCGGTTTCCAGGACTAGAAGGAGAACATGAGGAATCGTTGCTCAGTGGGCATAAAATCGCATTATGCATGACAAATAAGAACTAGAGATCCTCTGTACAACATAGCACCTGTAGTTAAAAATACTTTGATAAAAATTTTTAAAATAAATTTAAAAAAATACAGTATAATGTACTTTAAGCTGCATTAAGAAGATAGATCTCATGTTAAGTGTTCTTACCACAAAAACTAGTCAAAAAATAACACAAGAAAATCTTTGGAGATGATGGATGCTTGGTACCTTCGTTGCAGTGATGGTATCATGGACATATGTCCAAAGTCACCAAAATGTATGCATTAAATGAGTGTAATCTTTTTGTATATCAGCCTTCTTCAATAAAGCTTTAAAAATGTGTGTAGAACTTCAAAGATGTATAGACATACAAAGGAATAATACAAATAAACTAAAGAAATCCAAACAAAAGTGGTGGATTATATCATTGTCAGCATCCTGTTTGTGTTATTTTACTATAGTTTTGTAAGTTTTATCATTTGGGGAAACTGGGCAAAATGTGCAAAGCATCACTCCATTCTTTTTTTTTACAACTTTATGCAAATCTAAGCTTGTCTAAACAAATTTTAGAAATGTCTGGTAGAACTCAGTGTGTAGTAGAAAGATCATGAAACATTTTAGCCTTTGTAATTGCATATCAGTGGTGAAATTTTGGTTAGCCTGATAGTTAAAAAGTTGTCACTAACTAGTTATTTGAACTAGTTTGGTTTTTGATCTGGAGACACTGACTCAAAACATTGTTCAGTGACATTTTCCTCCTTGTTAAGTTTTCTTCTTGCTCACAGTGTATGAAGATCCCATTTAAGGAGCCTTCAGTGAAGCAAATACTTATAAGCAAATTCCATGAAGTTAAAATTCATGGAATTAGTTCCCTTATGTCTTTTTTGGATCTCACCTTAAGCCATCACTATTTAATCAGGAAATTTTGAGGTATTTAGGTATTCGGAACAGTCTAATCCTATAGGTCACTCTTGACTCAAACATGTTAGAAGAGATGTAATAAGTATTGGATTATGTGCTTTCCAACTATTTTTTGTTTTATTTTAACTCAATTTTTATTAAAAAATTTTAATTCAATTTCTAAAGAGCAAAATTGCACATTTCCCTTTGAAATATTTGAAATCCGTAAGGTATACATTATACTGTCTAAAGTGTTGGCTTATTCTTTACCATTACATGTGCAGATAGTATCTGCATTTATTGTAGGAAGACACTTTGTTTTTCGTTAAATCTATACAACATTAATTATACTAATTAATTTCTAGCAAATCATCTAATCAATTAAAATGTTTAGTATCTCTAGGAAAAGAATAAAACTAAGAACACATGACCAAATGTTTCCCCTCTTCTGCATTGTGTAGACATTGTAAGCACATGCCTCTGGTTTATTCATTTGAAGAGGAGCCAAAATGTATTTTAAATATATTTATTTTCAAAATCTACATATTGTGCTAGATTAAAATTGGTATGCTCAACACACAATTTGAGGCACTTGCACTCTTGCAAAAAAAATGCCACAGGTATAAACAAATAGTTTTTTTCCCCTAAAAGATGACAAGAGTGTAAATATGATTTTGTTGGGGTGTTTGGGCAGGAAATGCTCCTCAGATCTGAGTGACATTTAATTTGGGGACATGTGCTTAGAGATTCTCTTGGTTTGTAGTACTTCTTACAACGTTTTCTTTTATGTAGATGCCAAATCGATTTTATAGCAAGTTTTTCATCTCCTACTCTGCCAAGGGAAAGTATGCAGTTTAAAACTGAACTATCTGTTAAGGAAATGAAAAAGTCACCCAGAAGGCTTCATGGTCTTTGAAAATTAGTGCTTAAAATTTTGCAGATGTCCCATTTGATTTTAAAAAAATCATTTAAAATAAATATAAACAGAAGGGTAAACTTTCTCCAGTAAACATGCCCTCCCAGCCTCATTTGGATTTTCAGTTTGTAATCAAATGGCATTTTTAAGAATCCAATACAGGATGTTGAATCTACCTTGTAAATACTCAGCTTTCTCTTTCTTCTCTCTAAGAGAATGATAGGAAAGTTATTTACTATTTAAAGTCTGCACAATTAAGTCATTTGTTTTCTCTTCCAGTGAGTTAATATCTATTTATGATTATAGAAAACATAAAGATTTCTTTTTTTTTTTTTTTGAGACAGAGTCTCTCTTTCTTGCCTGGGGCGAGTGCCGTGGCATCAGCCTAGCTCACAGCAACCTCGAACTCCTGGGCTCAAGCGATCCTACTGCCTCGGCCTCCCAAGTAGAAAGATTTATTGATGAGGATTTGATGTGCTGTGGAGTGTAGTTAGTTTAGCAGCATTCTTGTTCTTATTGTGACTTACTTTAGCTAACTATTTACTTACTACACATCATAAGTGGCCGAAGGTTAGACACCATTTCTATGTTGGACCTTTGGCTAATCATTGGGACAGTATGTCTGACAAACTAAATACTGAAGAATGAATCACTTATCTCAGCAAAATGTACAGAAATAAGTGGTGCATTCTTAGTTTTTAGTTTATGTTACTGTTCTGTGCTAAGTAACAGATACAGATATACAGGATACATAAGTGAATTGTCCCACATTTTACAATGTCTTCCAGGTGTTTTAAAAATATATATTTTAGTTACTGAATTAGTTTGCTTGTGCTGCTGAACTAAAGTACCATAAACTGGGGGTCTTAAACAGCAAACATTTATTTGCTCACAGTTTGGGAGGCTAGAAGTCCAAAATGAAGGTGTCGGCAGCGTTGGCTGAGGGCCATAAGGAAAGGATACGTTCCAGGCCCCTGTCCTTGACTTGTAGATAAGATTCTTCTCTCTGTGTCTCCACACAGTCTTCCCTCCGTATGCATTTCTGCCCAGATTTCCTCTTACAAGGACACCAGTCATTCTGGATTAAGGCCGACTCTAATGACTTCATTTTAATTTAATTGCCTCTTTAAAGACCCTGTCTTCCAATCTTCAAATACAGTCATCTTTTGAGGTATAGGGGGCTAGGACTTCAACAAATGCATTTATCTGATGGGAAGGTCACAGTTCAACCCATAATAATTATCAGCGGGGAAAGAGGCCCGTTCTTCTTCAAGGATTTAACTTTTTTCTAATATTTGGGTATTTCTCTGCTTGTAGTAGTTAGGAAGATAACTCATAAAGGAAAACAATATGGAAAAAAATGATAAACCAAAATGCATGTACTCTAACATCTCATCTATAGACAATCCTTTTCAATATAATATTTATAATAAAATCCAATTAATTCCAATTATTTTCTACATTGTATTTGTCCATCAGTGCCTCTTAATTTTCTTTGTGTACCTTTTCTAGTACCTGGCAGCTTTATCTCAGGTCCCCAGGCTCCAACTTGTCCTAACTATTACATACCTGTGAAGCCAAAACTTGACTTTCACAAAATGAAAAACAAAGAAGGCACCCTTATTGATTAATTATTCTTGATTTCAAAACCAGTTTTTGCTGCATAGGTGCCAATGCTATATTAGAGTGGAAACATGATTTTAGTGCAGAAAGTTACTCTATTTCTACTTAAGTCTATTTTTATGAGGGTTATTAATTTAGTTTATGTATGACATCTCCCAAATAGATTAAAACATGCTAAAGGGTAATTCCGGTTTCTTTAATTTATGTTGTTACCAGAGGCAGCATCTGGACTGCAAATAAGGAGTCCTCAGTAAATGCTTCTTCACCAAATTCACATTGCTGCACGGTAATCATTCTACTGTGCTATACTGTTTGTGGAGGCTGAATTCCCTCCTCTATAGTAATGTGCATGTGCAAACCTTGTTTTACCATATCTAAATTGATCCAGGAACCATATTTTTCGTGATGTATGCCTCAAGCTAGCTGCTATTATGGGAAGTCAAATTATTGGTCAGAGATATTACTTGGACTGTGCATATCTTACACAAACACTCTCATATGTATTGCAGAGAAGAACACATTTTCTCTCATATCACACGTTGACAAGTCAAGCTGCTTCATGCATTTCACTTGGGTTATCTTTAAAGCAGCCATGCAAAATATGCCATAGGTTTAAATGCATTGTATGTATAATGTCTTGGTGTTGACATTTATTTTCTTCTGTAAAAATAAATGAAAGGAATGTACTGCCAAAAGCTAAAGTGATTATATTTTATGTGCCAAACTCTTTGTGACATGTAAGTCCCATGCTAGTGGTGAGCTGAGTACTTTGAAAAGTGCACTAGCAAATGAAGTGTCTCAGAGTAAGAACTGATCTATTTTCAAATTCTGGTGACATTTTGACCAACTTACTTCTTATCATTAAAGTACTGAAAAAAATCATAAATATGTTACAATCCAGTCTACTCTTACTGAGTTAATCCCAAATTAAAAGAACATTGAATATTAGTAAGCTCTGCAAAATTTCGAGTATCTGTACAGAAATACAAATTTTAGGACAAATGTAAATATGACAAAAACAAAATTTTTTTCTCTTTCTGAACTTCTCCAATTTTTGGCTGAATTGTTTAACTTTTTATTGTGGGAAATTTCTAACATTACCACATAAATGACAGTAATGGAGCACCATTGCCAGCTTCAACAATTATCAACATTTTTAATTAATTTTAAAATTGGTTGAAATTAATTACCAATATTTTAAATTAATTTTAAACAACTCAGACTATTCATTTAGATTGGAAATTTACTATTTTTTGGCTGTTTGGATTCATCAATTATGACAGTTTTGTTAAATAATTATTAAACTTGGTTTAAAATATCATTAATATTTTCTTATATGATGAAGAAATCAAAGTAGGGCTCTCACCAGCCATCCTATTGCTTTTTTAATTAATAAACTTTGTTTTCAGAGCAGTTTTTGGTCCACAGCAAAATTGAACAGAATGTGTAGAGAGTTCCCATACACCCCTTGTCAGCACTTATGCACAACCTACCCCATTAGCAAAATTCCACACCAGAATGGCTCCTTTGTCACAACAGATGAAAAAACTGGACACATCATTATCACCCAAAGTCCATAGCTTGCATTAGAGTTCACTCTCAGTGTTTTATATTCCACTGGTTTGGACAAATGTATAATGACATGCATCCACCATTGTTGTAGTATCATACACAACAGTTTCATTGCCCTAAAAATCCCCTGTGTTCCACCTATTCATCTTTCCCTTCCCCCAACTTTTGGCAGCCAGTAATCTTTTTACTGTCTCTATAGTTTTGCCTTTCCAGTATTGTCACGTAATTGGAATAATACAGTATGGAACCTTTTCCGACCGGCTTCTTTCACTTAGTAATATTCATTTGAATTCCCTTTGTGTCTTTTCATGGCATGATAGTTCATTTCTTTTTAGCACTGAATAATGTTCCATTGTCTGGATGTACCACAGTTTATTAATACTTTCACTCACACTTGGCTGCTTCCAAGTTTCACCTTGTTTTGTGTTATTTTCTTGCTGTTCCGTCAGATTAGCATTCCATTATGTTCAAAACTTTGGCTGTAGCATACACTGATTTCATTGGGGTTTGATGCAATGTTCAAATCATACATTTAAAAAAAATCAGATTCTATAAGTTAGGAGGAATTTTGTTAGAAAAAGCAAATCAAAGGGGTTATTGACATCTTATTACTATTCCTCGGTCTATAAGATATATAAAAGAATTAGAGTTTGTTTTTAGCAACAAGAAAATAAAATGA
>CAUYSK010080844.1:0-13342 GCA_963575035.1 Avahi laniger
TAGTCCCAGCTACTCGGGAGGCTGAGGCAGTAGGATTGCTTGAGACCAGGAGTTTGAGGTTGCTGTGAGCTAGGCTGACGCCACGGCACTCGCCCCAGGCAAGAGAGTGAGACTCTGTCTCAAAAAAAAAAAAAAAAAAGAGCAGCTCACTGCAAAGAAAGACCTTTTACATTATGACTTAGATGATGCTCCCTGTTTTACTAATCACAAAACCAGACACAAACTGCAAATTCTCATTTTTTTCCTCACAAACAATTAGATGAACAATTCTGTTTTCACTGGTCTCAATAAAATACTTGTTAGCCATATATGGCTTAAGTTACTCTCCTTCTGCCAGGTCCCTGGACTTTGATGCCTCCTCAACCTTAGCCAGCAGAAAACCACTCTGTGCCCCTCCTAAGATCAGTCTGACTTTAGGGAAAATCAGTCTCTGATTTACCATAAAAGTTTGCCACTCCACATCCTGCCCTCCCCGCCAACTGTCTTCTAACCTTATTTACTCCTACCTATGAAAGAAAGTCTTTTTCTGCCTAACCTTTGAGATGCTTGCAGATCTCATATTTGGTGCTTTCCCTCTATTGCAATGCTTCTTTGCAATAAAGTCACTTCTCATCTAAATCTGAATTTGTCTTATTTGAAAACATCTCCAGGATAATAACAATTGTATTCTCAGAAGGGGCATCACACATTCCATCCCAAACCCAACGAAACCTTCCTGTGGGTCCCCAGCTTTCCAGGGCTCTGTAGTTTTTCTCAGTATGAAGACCTTCTCCCATGGCTGGTGTGAACAGGCTGGGGCACCTGCAGGGGAGGCCCCTCAGGAAGAACTCGCTGGGCCTTCAATGAACTTTTGCAGGCTCAAGATTAGCCTTAGTTTTGAGTCAAAGGGCTCATGTCTCTGCTTCTCAGTCAGGGTTATTAATTTAATTGTAAATGAGAAAATATCCAGTGTTTGAAGAATCCAGCAAAATTGCTTTAACTCACTGTTTATGTTTACAGAAGGGAAGTAAATTCTGAAAGAAAAAACTCAAACCAAAAATGCTTTTCTTCTGCTCTCACCCACAGCAATCAACACAGAAGACTTCTTTGACCAAATGTGTGCAAATTTCTCTCTACCAACAAACAAGCAAGCAATTTTGGAGAAGACACCAGCTAAATATTCCCAAATATAGATATAGTATCTATCCCTTTCAGACAATAAGCAGGTTATTTAATTATTATTTCCATGATAACAAACCATTTAGTAAACAATCATATGTGAACATTTCTTGGAGTTGCCAAATCCTATCCTAGGATTTATCACTAAACTCCAACATCCAGACAACAGAATACAAAACAGAGTTATCCACTGTCACAAATTCTCCACCCTGCAAAAAAGAGAGGAATGGATGTTTTGGTGAATCTTTGTCATTCACCAATTTTTCTACCACAGTTTCTTGTGGAAATGTATTCATTACTCTGCAATCAAAATGGAAGAGAGATTTTTTTTTTTTCCTATTTTTTCTGAAAGCTAAGCCCTGGAATACAATTGAAAATCACTTCCAAATAAAGAAAGGCTAAGAAACTTAATACACTCACTCTGGGGAAGAAAGTAGGTAAAGGAGAATTTTTAACAAATGCCAATATATAACCAGATTTCTTTTCTGAAATCTACTTTTTCATAACTCTTTGAAAGTATTTTCTTATCTTTCAAGCTCTACTGCTAAAATTCACTTTACAGATAATAAAAAAAACAAAGTTGAGTAAACAAATATTTTCAATATAACAAAGCCAGGGAGGGTGCAGTGGTGACAGGAACAGAGACATGTCTGACTCAAGTGCCAACCTAGGTCATCCTATCAGTTGGGACATCATTCCACCCCTATCCTGATCACTAAAGTGCTCAAAGACCATCCTCTCAGGCAATACAGCACTTTTCTCGCTTCAGGTCTGAAATGCAAACTGCTGTGTAGGTTCTTGCACCACTTTGCCGGTGTGGGGTTTTCCTTGTTTTTTGGGATAGTTTTTCTTCCTTCACAAATGTGAGAAAATCCAGAAAATGGAAATCTTTTCTGTCTTTTCTCCTCAATATCAGCATCAAACTGGCTGACCAGCAATGTGTCTCCAAGAACTGAAAATTGGGGTTGCAGGAAGAAAATATTAATGTCCCAAAGAGTTAACTTTTTTAATGAAGGGTATACCAGGAGATTTCTCTCAGCCCTAGGGCATCCCGCTGCTCCCCCGAGAGGCTCTATCCCCACACCTCAGGCTGTCTTCTGGGAAATGACCCAGGGCTGATATTCACTAGATGCTCCAAAAGACATGGCCACTGGGGCATCTTGGGTCATTCTCCAGGCAGTTCTAAAGGCTGGGACCATGAAAAGACAGGAGGGTGGCTGAGGACACATCACCCTGTAAAGTTTCCAAAGGAGAACGTCAACCCAAAGACATTCTGGTAAGGTGTGTGTGCCTAGGGAAGGAGGAGAGGCAAAATATATTTTTACAGGGGAGTGTCAAGTGAATATTTTCTGATCTCCTCTCATGTGAAATGTTCAGAAACAGAAAACAAACATTTTTAAAGTAGCTACCCACTGCTCTGTGAAAAAATGATAAAAAGTTAAAACACTGTCTCTATGGAAAGTGAAATAAAGGACAAATAGTTGATAACGTGAATTGGTGCGGGGAAGTTGGTGCTTGGGAATGTGGGGAAGGAATTGGAAATTTAAAATTTGCAAGCCCTAGACAAGTTTCGCCAGGGGAACAGTGTGGTGGATTTGAGAACCTGTTTACCATACATTTGGAAAATGCAGGAGAAAACCAGACTTTGTGGAGTGTTAAAACAACTATTTAGAAGGCAGTTAGACTGAACTGAATTTAGTGCCCTGGGTTCCTACCTAAGAACGCTGAAATCTAACCCAAATGCTTTTTTTTTCTTTTTTGTAAATTAAGAACTGACAGAGAAATAAAATTTGGGCTTTACGAACTACTAAACCGCCAATTAAACTCTGATTACACAAAAAGAACATAGCCATCTGGATAGTCCAAATAAGGCGACTACATAACTGTAATCAAGCAATTATTGAATCCTCATGCACCTATAAAAGCCTTTCCTTCAAGCCACTCCAGTGGACTCCAAACCACAAACCATGCCTGGGAGCTTCCTAATTAATAAATCGCTGTTTGCTCTAGTAAATTTATATTTTAACGGTACCTTAATTTAATTTTTAACAGGAGAAAGGAGGGATGGGGATCCCATAGACTACAGCTCCTCCCACACAGGAACCCCGCACACCGAGTGGAGATTCTTCCCTGAGGACTCCCCCCGATGGTCACTGCACAATCTGGGGGAGACGTGGGGCTGCGGCCACAAACAGCTGCCCGGAGAGGGCTCTGGTGAAGGCCGGAATCACAGGCGGGAACAGGACGGGACGCCGGGTGTTCTGGCTGCCGGCCCAGTCCCACTTTGTGGACAGAGGCGTCCCAGGGCCGAGCTGCACCAGCGGGGACTCGTCCGCAGACTCCCGAGCTGACCCGGGAGGCCCAAGTTCCGCCACAGCCTGTTCCAGCCCCTTCCAATCCTCCCGGGACACCCAGCCCCGCACACACACCATTTCGCAGCTTCCGTGGTGCTCCGACATCCTCCCTATGGATTTTCCGGTACCTGCAGGTCACAAGGCGACAGAAGCTCGGTAGAGCAACCTGGCACTCCCACAGCGACGGAGAAGGAGCAGTGAACACTGAGTTTGGCGGGCTGACGCAAGCGACAAAGGCCGCGGCAGAATCCTGGACCGCCCCTTCCTCTCCGGCTGCTCCCAGACTGAACAGTTCCCACCCCAGCACCCCTGATTGGATAGGGAGCCAAGCCCCTCCCCTTAGGGCCCCGAGTGACAGGGGATGGGATTCCCCGGACTCGGGGCTGCAACCTGGGCTTCCTTCCGCGCCGGGACCTGGCGCAGCCTGGAAAATACTCGCTTTAACGTCGTATGTAAGGTTATATCCATTTATGAATAATAAATATATGTGATATTCAAAATTGGAAACAATATAACAATAATTTTAAAATTTCCTATTTCATAACCTTACTTGCCTCTGGTCTTTTGAGGAGGCAGCCTGAGTTTTGAAAAGGGAGATCATCTGCTCAAGAAGCAACGGCTGATAGAAATAAAGTATGAGCCACGTGTGTCATTTTAAATTTTCCACATAAAATAAAAGAAAAACACGTGAAATTGTAATAATTTATTAAAGCCGATATATTCAAAATATTATCATTACAATATGTGATTAATATAATATTATTAATGAAGTATTTTTTCATTACTAAATATTTCAAAGTCACTCTGTATTTTAAGCTTCCAGAACGTCCCTATTCAGCTACTGGATTTGGATACACATGTCTGGTTTGTCCACTTATTTATATTAAGGTTGATCAATGGGTCCAGGGAATGTCTGCCTTTTCCTTTCATATAATTGTTTAGCATTTATTGCTTAGTATTTTTTTAATTTCACTTATTTCACTGAAGGTTGAAAAATAGCAGTTTTCTAATTCTATTATCTCCTCTGCATGTAGTAGGTCTCATTCTTCCATTAAGAATTGCATTTTCTAATGAGTCTTCATGACATTAAAACTAGCTTATCAGAAAAGAAAGGAAAAAAGCTTGATTCTTTATTTTATTAATTGTCATAATCATAATGATGGGGCCCCAGAAAACAAAGAAAACATATACGTAATATTTTTCCTAACATTATCTTTTGTGTATTTGATGGAATTTTATACACTATAGTCTATATTTATTTTCGAGTTCAAATCGTCCATCTCAAGACATTGAAAGACTCTTCACATTGCCTCCTTTTTCTTTATGCCATGAGATCGTATGTTTTGAGAGCTTTCATGTTTTTTGGAACAAACACAGGTGTGCTTCCCTTTGTCTTATATAAGTTGCAAATAGATGTCTCATTTTTACTTATGGTGCTTCCTACCATGCACAATATTCTGGTTTTATATTGTGTACTTTATCAATTTTTTCTTTTATTAACATTTCTTGCTTTGAGTCACAGGCCAGATTTATTCTCACAGCTTGTAGAAATATCTACCAATATTTTTTTCTACTATTTGCATGTTTTCAATTTTTTACCATTTACATTTCTCTTTTATTTGTCCTGTATCTTATGCCAGCATGTTAAGAATGAATCCGTTTTCATGTCCAGTTCTCAAACACCAAGTATTGATAAAGGCTTCTCCTTCAAAGTTTTTATTGCATAACTTCTTTTATGAACTTTGGTAGACTTCTGAATTTTCTACTCTCCTGGTTTATTTACCTATTTTTTATATCAGTATCATACTGCTTTAATTATTGAATGTTTTAATGTGTTTTAACTTTGTGTAGGACCAGAAACCCTCATTGTTTTTCTTTCCCAGGGATTTGGGCTATCCTATATATTTGTTTTTCCATATGTACTTTGCAAAATTATTGTTATCTTAAAAAGAAAAACACTGACAAAATCTATTTTGAGATCAAATACAATGTTAAAGTTAGCTTAAGGATAAATGACTTCTCTATATTATTTAGTTTTTATACCCAAGAACAAGAAGTAACTTTTCATTTGTCTTCATTCATATATTTCAGGAATGCTTTCTTATTTCACTCATGCACATTTTTTATTAGATTTATTCCTAGGTAATTTTGTTTTATGTTTTAAAATTTACTTTATATTATACATTTTATTGTATCTTCTCACACTTTATTCATAAGTGATTGTGAAATATACATAGAAAGGCTGTGTTTGTGCATCAATGTTATATTGTACTTGTTTACCGAACTATTTTTTTATTAGGGACTTTCTACCACTTACTTTGTGTTTCCAGACATATAATCATATCATCTGCAATTTAAATCTTACATATTTGTTTTCATTTCTTCTGCCACCTACAATTTCTTTGGATAAAGATCAATGGAAATTTAATGAGTACCATATGCAATATTGTATTTTTTAGTATTGTTTCTGAAAATAGTAGGAATTTCCCTCATGTTTTCCATGAATATGAAAAAGCCTGTTTTGTCAAGTTTGGGATTATTAATTCCTAATTTTAATGATTTTCAGTTATCAGTAATGCATGTTAAATTCTGCTAAATGGCCTTTTTTTCATCTGTAAATATAATAATGTGACTGCACTATTTCTCTGTATAAAAATAATGAACCTTATCAATGGATTACCTAATATTAAATTTCTATAGCATTCTAGAGTAGTCTAAAATTCAATATTATATAATGTATAATAAATGCATTTTGTCATTTTAATAATAAATTAAGATTTGTTTGCTAGTATTTTATCTTACATATTTTTATGTGTAGGCAGAGATGAGATTTTTCTGTAATAGTCTATTTTGTACAACATTTGGAAGTTTTTGGTACTAGTGTTCCATTTGATTTCTATAATTTAATTGAAAGTAGTACTTTCATTGTAGCATTGTTGAATTGAATTAGAATCATTGACTTATGTGATATTTAAAATGACTGCAGGCCACACGCTGTGGCTTATGCCTGTAAGCCTAGCACTCTGGGAGGCCAAGGCAGGAGGATTGCTTGAGCTCAGGAGTTGGAGACCAGCCTGAGCAAGAAGGAGATCCCATTTCTACTAAAAATAGAAAAAAAAAATTGGCTGGGCAAGGTGGCTCACGCCTATAATCCTAGCACTCTGGGAGGCTGAGGCCAGAGGATCACTAGAGCTCAGGAGTTTGAGCCAGCCTGAGCAAGAGTGAGACCCTGTCTCTGATAAAAATAGAAAAATTAGCCAGATGTGGTTGTGCATGCCTGTAGTCCCAGCTACTTGGGAGGCCGAGGCAGGAGGATCGCTTGGGCCCAGCAGTTTGAGGTTGCCATGAGTTAGGCTGATGCCATGGCACTCTAGCCCAGGTGACAGAGCAAGACTAGGAAAGAAAGAAGGAAGAAAGGAAGGACAGAAGGAAGGAAGCGAGGGAGGAAAGAGAAAGAAAACGACTGTAAAATCCTCCTGTTAAACTACTTGATCCTATATCTTCATATGCGGGAGGATCTTTATAAACTTTTCTGCTCCTATGGATATTACATTGTTTAGACTTTCTCTTAATATCTGAACAGAGGTCTATACTAATAAAGAATCATTTCCTAGAAAAATTCTATATCTTTTAGTTTTCCAAACCAATGTGCATTTAGTTTTACTAATTATTCCTTAATGATTTTAATATAAATTTATGTTATCATATTCAATCTTCTACATCTAACCCATTGATGCATCCTTTTTAGTTTATTCATGTCATCTCATTTTTCTTCCTATACCTTAAATAAAGGGGCATCTCAGGGACACAAAATTAAGAAATTGTTAAATTTTGTGTAAACGACCTTCTCAGGGCAGAATACAGTCAAACGTACAGGGGCTTCACTTCCAGTCCCACCTGTGTCAGACCTCAGCATTTACACATCACACCCTGTCTGTCTCTAAGGATCATGGAAAAAAAAGAGCCTCTTCCAAACACTCCAATGGCATCCTTGGAGATGCTGATTAGGAACCTGCAATTATTGAGAGGATACATGATGAAGACAGATTTTTACAAAAATAGTCTCAGCTCCGCTAATGCGCACTGTCCTGCCACAACAGATGAAATGATGATTGCAGTTCTGTGGGGCAGTGAGGTCACAGAATGGCAAGAGTCTGCCTCAGGGTTTTCCTGCTTCCTTTCCACTCATACAGTGACTGCCAAAACTGTCACACTGAGAACACCAGCCTGAAAGCAGAAAGGAGTCAGGGGAGTGTTTTAGATTTCAGTCTGAAAGGCAGAGTCTGTAAGGGAAGGAGGTTTATCAAAATCTGGATAAGTGTTCATGTTTAGAAAAGGGATTATTCTGAATGTAAAATTTGTCCACTGTCAAATACACTCTGGATGAAAAAATAATTTCTGAGGCAAGAGCTGACATCTTGTAAGTCCTAGACTCTATTTTTTCCTAATATATTTTAATCCATAGTGATGGCAGTTAATGTTTTATGATGGTAAATTTGAGCTAGTATTTAATTCTCTATAATTTTAATTTTGAAATTAATCTCCTCTACTTAAATCATAGACACCATTTTCAGGAAAATAAAAATATTTGTTCAAAATCTGTATGCACGTGATGATAATTAAATGGAATTATAATACAGTGATCAACTGCTGTACAGAAACCATGTCTTAATGACAGTGGGTAGAACATAAGTGTCTTTTCTTTAATGTTGGATGTATTCTGTGCTTAATATTGACAGTACCTGTTTTGATAGAAAATCTCTGTTGTCTGTTGATTATGCTGAGGTTATTTTCCCTGTTGATGTGATGGAAAGTGCATTTAAGGAAAAAGTTACATTGTGAATTTGGGTTTCAGATAGCAGAAAAAAAGGACTTCAACATTTTCTGTTTTAAAACTGTTGCTATCTCACCTCTAGTCTCACCATGAATCTCTCCAATAATTATTCAGTGCACTTATCTCCATGCCTATTGGATGTACCTTTATGTATTTATCTTATATTGAAGTATAATTTAATGGTGGTTACATTGTCATTAACTATTATCATTCAATTTATTATTAAATAAATCATAATATGATCACAATCAATAATGATTCAGTCTGCACTCTGCAGTGTTGTATCTCTTATTCGTGTGTTTGATCCCATAGTTTAGCTCACAGCAGTATTCTACAATGATATTGGTGGTTGGCACCATTGTAATCTCATTTCTGGATCAAAGAACCTATATGACCTTGGTAGTGTAGCATTCTAAGAATTATTTCTTTACAGCCAAACGCCCTGGGTTTAAATCCTGATTCAGGAAACTTACTGGGATGGGAGTTGAACGAGTATTTTACCTTGTGTAAGCCTAAGGTTTCTCATCAGTCATGAGGATAACATCAACACTTTTGCAGAGTTAAATATTCAGTCAGAAATTGCATATAAAGCTATAATAATAATGACTCTTACTCTAAATGCTGTATAAAGAATAATAAATATGCAAACATAACAATCACTTCTTAAAGTGAATAATAAATGTTTCTGAGAATGAATACTTTTTTTTGAGAACACTGGACTTAGTGGCCATGAAGTACCATCACACTCTCTTGTTTCTCTGCAGGAACCTCTGGCTCTGAATATAAATAACAGTCCAGGAAAAAGGCACAATGGTCTCCAGGGATTTGGCAATAGGAAATATCTCCTTATTGCAGACTACAGTGGGAATCCTGGGGAACTGTTCTCTTCCTTATCATTCTATCTACTTTATTTCACTAGATATAGGTTATGGTCCACAGATCTGATTTTCAAGTGCTTTCCACTTGTCAATGCTTTGATCACTGTCCCTGAAAACATTCCCTAGACAATGGCAGCGTCATAGATGAAATATTTCCTCAATGATTTTGGATGTAAACTTATGTCTTCACGGTGAAACCAGAGGTGTATTTTTTTGTGCCTTTTGGGTGTGTATCTTCCAGGCCATCACAATCTGCCCCTGGAACTTCAGGTGGGCAGAGCTGAAAGTGAAAGCTCACAAGTACATTGGCCAATACAACACCCTGTGCTAGATTTGCAAATTCTTTTAAATATATATTTTCGTATATATGATTCTGAGTAATGGAGCAGTCAGAACACCATGAAGCAAAAGGATTGGAGTATTTTTCTTGTGTACTTCATAACAGAATTATGAAGCAACTTGTATGTAATTGAAGTAACTTGTATGGAGAGTTATGAAGTAACTTGTAAGCTTTTTAGTGTTTCCTGCCATTTTGGGTTTTGCACATAGGATCTGGGGCCAGTGAGTGGCTCGATGATTTTCATCTTGTACAGACACAAGCAGTGGGTCCAACACATTTATAGGACAAAACTTTTCCCCAGATGCTCTCCTGGGGCCAGATCCACCCAAAGAATCCTTATTCTGTTAGTACCTTTGTACCTTTTCTCACCCTCTCCTCCCTATAATTTATGGGTACTTTTTAATGATCCTTGGTGGTGGCTGGTGATCATCACTGTGCCAATTAATTTGTTTTCCAACTGTGAGCCACTTTGTTCTCATGAACCAAGACAATCATGTATTCAGACTCTACACTGTCTGCTGAAAACTGAAGGACCAATGCCCTAATCTGGTATAGAACCGTAAAAGTTATTTTTGTTTTCACAATGTGCAGTTACTTTTTAAATTTATTTTTATAGAAGCTTTTTGAGATATAATTCACGTATTATAAAATTTTACCTTTTGAAGTATACTATTCATTTGTTTTTTAGTGTATTTACAGAACTGTGAAAACATTCTGACCTTCTATTTTTAGAACACTTTTATCACCAAAAAAGAAACCTCACACCCAGAAGCCGACACTCCACACCCATCCCCTTCCCCAGCCTTAGGCAACCACTGCTCAACTTTCTGTCTGTGTAGATTTGCCTATACTGGATATTCCATATCAACAGAATCATACAGTATGTGCTCTTGAGTGACTGGCTTTTTTCACTTAGCATAATGTGTTCAAGGTGCATCTGTTTTACCATGTATTCATATTTAATTTTTTCCTTTGTGGAATAATATTCCATTGTATGGATATACCTTTTTAAAAAGTTTTCTATGGACATTGGGTAGTTTCTTCTTTTTTCTATTTGGAATAATGCTTCTGTGAACTTTCGTGTACAAATTTTTCTGTACATATGTCGTCATGCTCATCTGAGCTCTCAGTCAAACCAAACATCCCCAATACCTGAGGGATGAAGATTTTTCTGGGCAGCTGTTAGTGTAAACCAAATATTGACTGTCATTTACTGATATTATATTTGCCTAACAGCTTTACTGGGCTATCATTGACATATAACAGCTGTATATATCTAAAGTGTACTTGATGTTTTGATATATATTGTGAAATGATCACCATCATTCAGCTAATTAACATATACATCACCTCTACACAGTTAGCATTTGTGTTTGTGAAGAAAATGTAATTTAAGATCCACCTTCCAGCTGGTCCAAAGGTAGTGAGTTATCTCACTTGATTGTCCACAGTCAGGTATAGATCGAACTCCTTGGCGTACTACTTCCTCCACTTCTTACTGCTGCACTTGAATAGTCTGAAAAAAAAACCAAATCCACTTTCTTAACAAATTGCAAATTACAATACAATATTAGCTATCATCCCCATTGTGTATATTAGATCACAGAATTTATTCATCATAAATAACTGAAACTTTGTACTACTTTATCAATATCACCCCATTGTATCGCCCCTCAAGTCCTTGGCAAATATCAGCCTACTGTCCTCTTCTATCAGCTTGAATTTATTTACTTATTTATTTCAGAGTCTTGCTCTGTTGCCCATGTCAAACTCCTGGGCTCAAGCAATCCTCCTCCCTCAGCCCCCCAAGTAGCTGGGACTACAGGTGTGCACCAACATGCCAGCTAATTTTTCCTATTTTGGTAGAGACGGGGTCTTGCTCTTGCTCAGCCTGGTCTCTAACTCCTGACCTCAAGTTATCCTCCCACCTCAGCCTCCCAGAGTGCTATGAATAAAAGCATTAGCAGTTCGACTATTTTAGACTTTACATTTAGATGAGGTTGTACAATAATTCCCCTTCTGTGTCTTGCTTATTTCTCTTAGCATAATGTCTTTAAATTCCATCCATGTTTTGTCACGAATGGCAGGATGTTCTTTTCTATGACTGAATAATAGTCCATTGTGTGTATGTACCACACTATTTTTACTCATTCTTTCACCAAAGGACAGATCATTTTTTTCCACATCTTGGCTATTGTGGATATTGCTTCAGTGAACATGAGGTTGCAGATAGATGGAGTTTTAAAGGAGCTTCAGAAGAGGTCAGTGCTCTCCACTCAACTGGGGAGGGAGTGGTGATGGAAAATCTCTATGTTAAAATGCGACAAATATTGCTGTCTTAACAAAGGTCTATAGTTTCCCTTGGATAGATAATTTAATTTTTTCCCTCGGGGTTTGGCAAATTTCAGAACTGTGAAAGTGCCGATTACAGTTTTTGGCTAAGATGTTCATCGTTTTTCAGAGAAGAGTGGGTTTATTGTGGTTTGCATCCAGCAATTCCAGAAACTAATCCTCTATTCAATATTGCAGAGTTTTAAGGACCACATTGAACAATCACATAACAAAATGCTGAGCAGGAGACTGAACCTCGGCCTTCATGGAGCTTACAATTTAGTCAAAATTATAAGGCACCAAATGGATAATTATGCAACAAGCCTGTGTTCTTTTTATTAATTGTTCATTGGAGAAGTTTAGAGTCTAGGAACCTATAATATGTGTGGCCTAAAAGAATCTTGAAATGCTGTAAAGTTTCTCCGAGGTTGTAATTTTCAAGCTGATGAGTGAAACTTTGCCTGGAATTAACTTAGCAAAAAGAAGACTTTAAAAAAAGAGGAAAAGCCTGTGCCTGGTTTAAAGCTGGAGTGGAAATAAGGTGTCACACATTGTACCTGGCCTGGTGATGGGTTTTTGTCCCACATACCAAGGCAGAAAATTATCATTAGAAATATATCAGTTATTGGAAAACATTAGCATATATAAATGCATTTTCAGGCAAAAATCAACAAAATAAACAGGATAGCAGCACAGGAAAATATGTTAGCAGCTTTTTTTAAAGGAGTTTGAAAGAGAGCTGGGAAATACAACTTAGTGAAAAGGCAACTTATGGAATGGGAGGAAATATTTCAAAGCATATATCTGATATAGTGTGAATATCCCCAAAATGTAAGGAACTCACACAACACAAAAGCAAATATAATAATAAAAACCCTATGTATAAATATGTGCTGAATAGACATTTTTTTCCTCAAAGATATAAAAATGGACAAGAGGTATATGAAAAGGTACCCAACATCACTAGTCAGGGAAATGCACATAAAAATCACAATGAGATGTTACCTTACATCTCTTAGGATGGCCATTATAAAAATGTCAAAAGATAACAAGTGTTGGCCAGGATGTGGAAAAAACAGAAAGCGAATGCTTGCATAGTATTGATGGGAATGTAAATTTATACAGCTATTATACAAAATGGTTTAAAGTTCCTTAAAACTTATAATTTGGCCAAGCATGGTGGCTCATGCCTGTAATCCTAGCACTCTGGGAGGCCGAGGCGGGAGGATTGCTTGGGATCAGGAGTTTGAGACCAGCCTGAGCAAGAGTGAGACCCCGTCTCTACTAAAAATAGAAAAATTAGCCGGGCACGGTGGCACATGCCTGTAGTCCCAGCTACTTGAGAGGTTGAGGCAGGAGGATCCCTTGAGCCCAGGGATTGGAGGTTGCTGTGAGCTAGGTTGACGCCACGGCACTCCACTCAGGGCAATGGAGCGAGACTCTGTCT
>CAUYSK010080849.1:0-28422 GCA_963575035.1 Avahi laniger
CTGTAGTCCCAGCTACTTGGGAGGCTGAGACAGTAGGATTGCTTGAGTCCAGGAGTTTGAGGTTGCTGTGAGCTAGGCTGACGCCACGGCACTCGCTCCAGGCAAGAGAGTGAGACTCTGTCTCAAAAAAAAAAAAAAGCAGAGAATTTCTGAAAAACAAATGTCTTCATATGATGCTAGTAATTTTTTCAAATGATGGCTCCTAATATCTCACATTAGAAAAACTGGAATTTAACGGCCAGTTTGAGAAACAGCAGTATAAACAGATTACAAGGAAAAGCAATTCAAAAGGAAGATCATGAATATAATAATTTGGGAGAAATATTTAATCTGAACTTAAACCTATTTAAAGAACTGAGAGTTTTTTATAAGAAAAAGAGTTTATGCAGTAGTCCCCCCAGTCTGTGGGGGCTATATTCCAAGACCCCCACTGGATACCTAAAAACCATGACAGTACAAAACTCTAACTTGGTTCTTAATACCAACTACTAAGTGACTAATGGGCAAGTAGCTTTTATAGCATAGGTACACCGGACAAACAGATGATTCACATCCTGGACAGGATGGAGCAGGACAGCATGAGATTTCATCACACTACTCAGAATGGCACACAATTTAAAACTTATGAATTGTTATTTCTGGAATTTTCCATATATTTTCAGATCCCAGTTGACCGCAAGTAACTGAAACTACAGAAAGTAAAATCATGGATAAGGGCAGACTACTAAACTATGATATAAATCGTAAGAACTTAAAGCATAATTCTGCTTAAGTTGACCTTTTTTAAAGGCTACTCATGCATTAAAAATAAACTGTTAGATATAAGAAAGGATGCATTTGTACCTTAAACCTTACTTATTCTGGAAACAATTTAAATGTAAAGTCAAGTTCAGTACTGATGGAATCTGAGAAAATTTTTATGAGAGAGAAAGCTTACCAGTGTATTGAATGTGGGAAAGGCTACACTTGTATTGCATCCCTTACCCAGCATCAGAAAACACATATTGGAGAAAAACCTTATGAATGTAAAATATGTGGTAAATCCTTCAGCCGGAACACTAATCTTATTCAACATCAAAGAATACATACTGGAGAGAAACCTTATGAATGTAATGAATGTGGAAAAGCTTTTAGTCAAAGTACTAACCTTATCCAACATCAAAGAGTCCATACTGGGGAGAAACCTTATGAATGTAATGAATGTGAAAAAGCTTTTAGTCATAGGTCATCCCTTAGAAATCATGAGAGAATTCATACTGGAGAAAAACCCTATCCTTGTAATGAATGTGAGAAAGCCTTCAGCCACATTTCAGCCCTTACTCAACATCATAGAATTCATACTGGAAAGAAACCATATGAGTGTATTGAATGTGGGAAAACTTTCAGCCGCAGCACACACCTTATTGAACATCAGGGAATTCATTCTGGGGAGAAATCTTACCAGTGTACGGAATGTCGGAAAGTTTTTTGCCATAGCACATCACTAATACGACATCAGAGAACTCACACAGGAGAGAAACCCTATGAATGTAATGAATGTGGGAAAGCCTTCAGTCATACCCCAGCCTTCATTCAACATCAGAGAATTCATACTGGAGAGAAACCCTATGAGTGTAATGAATGTGGAAAGGCCTTCAACCGGAGTGCACATCTTACTGAACACCAGAGAACCCATACGGGAGAGAAACCCTATGTTTGTAAAAAGTGTGGAAAAACCTTCAGTCGAAGTACACATCTTACTGAACATCTAAAAATTCATTCTGGTGAGAAACCCTATCAGTGTAATGAATGTCATAAACTATTTTGCTATAGAACGTCATTAATTCGGCATCAGAGGACCCATACAGGAGAGAAACACTACCAGTGTAATGAATGTGGGAAATCCTTCAGCTTAAGCTCAGCTCTTACTAAACATAAACAAACACATACAGGGGAGAAATCCTATGAATGTAATAAATGTGGTGATGTTTTCAGTCATAGTACATCTTTAATTTGACATCTGAGATCTCATTTCAGAAATGAAACCCTAGCACAGTAATGAGTGTGGGAAAGCCTGCATTCATAGTTACCACATACACCTGAGCATTGACAAAAGCAAGAAGCCCTAGGATTGTTATGTAGCAATCCTATTTAGGCCAAACACTCATTTACTTAATATTGTATTGTTTGTACTGTGAAGAAACACTGTTCATGTAATTAATCTTTAAAAATGTGTTATTGAGAGAAAAAGTTATAATGGAACCATTCATCCAAAACTGAGGATGGTTTTTTAAAGATATATATAGAAAAATATTTTCAGACAATTTATTACAAATGTATATGTTTGCTTATAATAAAAGGCTTTTGAGGTATACAAGATGTTTAGTAGTATGATGAAAATTGCTTACTGTATACACAATCCCTTGTTTTTTAGCAATTCCCATGTTCAAAGAAACACTTGTATAAAGGATTTGAATAATAAAATTGACAAATTTGATTGATACCATAGACAAAAAAAGTTTTCTCTTACAGAGATACTATGCATTATTTTCTAAGATTTGTGGAATATTTTTTAAATAGATCATACATATGGCTACAAAGAAAATTGCAACAAATTCTCAGACGGAAATATTCAGATCCTCACTGATTATTTTTTTCACCACAATGCAGTAAAAGAAATGAACAACTATAGCACCCCAACATTATTTAGAAATTAAAAAATAAATAATTTTGGGGTTAAAGAATAAATCCAAACAGAAAAAAATGCAATTGTTAGAAAATGGTAAAGCTAGAACATAAATTAAATATTGAATTCAAGAAGATAGGAAAGGTAATAATATAAACCCAAAGAAAATAAAAGGAATGCATTAATAAAGATAAAAACACACATTAATGAGTTATATACAAAAAGTAGATTTGCTGAGCCAATAGACAAACTTCTAGCAAATGAGAACAAGGGGACAGGGAGGGAGAAAATCCAGGAATAAGAAATGGATTATAAATACAGATGGAAGAGAACTTAAATATTCTAAGTAAGTAATTAACACATCAAATCTAGAAGTTTAATAAAATAAGTACTAACACTTATCCTAGGAATTCTAGACTATTTCAAAAGTAGAAATCTACATTAATATAAATAAAAATGTATCTTAATAGAGACTATAAAATCATTTGATTAAATTCTACATATATTGGTGATTTTTTAAAAGTTAGCCATCATTTTAGTTAATCCTATTTTAATGCTTTGTGATAGGTACAATTATTTTTGGTAGAGACAGTTTCTTTGTTTCTGTGGCTTGTAAAAATTGAGTAATTCACATAATTCCACACACTGTGTGAGAGGTAGAACAAAGATTCTCACACATTGCATTTTCCTATTACACCCATTCCTGCGACACATATTTGGCTTTCTGATTCCAAAGCCAGAATCACAGTTCAATCTGGTTCCAAATGGCAGCCCTTGAGAACATCCACTATTTTTCTTGAGAATGTGTTCTGAAACATTTAAAGTCACTAACCGGATCTGAAAGAGGTGGGATTGCCACGTTTCAAAAGGGCAGGAACAATCCTTAGCCTCACACCAGTGAATGAAAGACCATTTTGTGGGAGTGGGGAGGAGGAAGGTGGTGCCCCGTGGACAGAAATCTGGACACTGAATGGAAATAAAGACAGAGGAACTATGGACTGGAGCCGCGGTTAGAGAAAGACTCAGCCCGCATAACTGAAGAGGAGACAGTGCTGTCCCCTATCGAGATGAAGCTGCTGTTGCTGAGTCTGGGCCTGGCCCTAGTCTGTGCCTCCAAGGAAGGAAGGGAGGATCTTGAGACAAGCAACTTCGATCTGTCAAAGGTAGAGTCGTGGAGTGTAGAAACTTTTGACTTGGGCTGTGAGGGTGGGGGACTTGGATGATTCTGAAGCCCAGTGGGTCCTGTGGGGGGTTGCAGAAGTTCCTCAACATATTACACAACAAGTGTAGTTCCTGGCCTTGGACTAAGCAATTGCACCGTATGAAAAGATGACAATGCTTGGGGACCTGCATTTCCCTGGAGGGAGAGTGGAAAGAGCCCGAGGGATAGTGTCAATTGACCTGAGTTCTAATTCTATTCACAACATTGTGGAGCGCTGCAGTTGATGCCATTAGAAGATGGCGCTGAGCACCAAACAACTTTGAGGTAAACATCAGTTGAGCGCATGCGCCAGCAGAGGAACGCCTTTCTTGGGGAGGACCCTAAGGGCATGTCCCATCACAGTTTGCCACCTAGCCTTCACCAGTATATAAGCCTGTGCTTGTCTTGCTTCGGGGTCTTTCGCCATTTGTATTTCCTATAGTCTGCCCCATTAAAACACTGTTGGAAGAACTCCGAGTGTTGCGTCCTTCCTGCTGGTCAGGACGGCGTGACAGACCCCAACCCCTCAAGGAGATTTAATGCCCTCCTCTTGCTCAGATGCAAAGACCCTAGTCCCGTGCTCACTGTCCGATCAACATTTGCTGACGGAATGACCAATTGGATACATGGAAGAAGAAATGACCCACAAGCGCATTCCCATAGATATGGGCAATTCCAAATACACCACACCAGACCCCCTTGAAGGGCAAATTAAGTTCAGTTGCACAAGATTTGAATGGGATTTTTAAAAACTTTCTTCTTAGAGACCAGAAAAATCACGGTTGCTAATTTAATAACTGTAACTATTCTTGTTATGAGATCCCAAGAGCTCTTGGTGGTTTGCAAGCTATTTCCTAGGTCAGGTGTGCATCAGCTGTCAGCCAGCCTGGGCGACATACTGACAAAATGACAGTGTGGTTGGAAGTCCTGGCTTCGACTCTGTGACTGTGACTCCATCAGCATTACTTGGGGTTTGACTGGTTTTGTTTTGCCCTAGTCTATTTTCTTTCAGTCCCTTGTCTTCATCCCATTCCAATTTTCAGGAGATATAAAATCGACTGTCACATAACCTTATGGTATTATCACCATTGAATTAGTTTTCCTAAGAGGAGGCCTCTCTGTGATCCAATACTGAATAGCATCATTTCATGTCTACAGTGACTTGCAACGCCTTCCAAAGTCTCAGGCACCACCGCTCTACCGACCATCTCTCTTAAAAAAAAAAAATTAGGCTTTGACAAACAGGCCAGGCTTTTCTTGAAGAGTATGAACTTATTGGCATAGCTAGTGGGCTATTCCTTTTTTAAAAATATTTATTTTACTTAATATTTTTAATTTCTATTCATTTGTATATTTCTCCAATCTCCAGCATATCCATGACTAAACAATGACACACTAGAGGAAGATAAGGATGGCTTGACTTTAAACTTCCAACCCTAAACTTCCCATTTCACATTTTCTCCCCAACCTGTTGCACCCATCTTCTCTAAGAAAGATTGGTTCCCAAGATGACAATTTTGTCCTTTCAGGGACGGTTCCGATGCCATGACCGGTAGCATACATATGGCCACCTGTGGGGGTGGCCTCTGCCTCCCCTGCACATGATTTCTCAGACTCCAACTCTGAGCACCAGAACAGTGAGGGCAGGGGCAGCTCCTGGGTAGCGCCCATTCTGGGCCAGTGTCATGGCATGAGCTGGGATCCTCTACACAAGTCCCATCTCTCCCAGTGCTGTGCTTTATTGCAGCTTAGCCCAGGGCTGTTGGCTTTTTCCCCTAACCATCATGTTCCACCCCAAGTACTTCTGTGATGGCAAAACACTCATAATAGAACTCCATGCATGAGTAACTCCACAACAGAGCTGTCTTCTAAGAATAATAGCTGATCCTAGGATGTTTTCATTAAAAACGGATTTCAGTGACAGGCGATCAAAACATTTTACTTGCAGAATAAGCAATAGGTTGGGACAGAATTATGCAAAACCTATGTGTTTAACTCTGCCCTCAGCAACCAGGGGCTTGCTCCCACCGGCTTCAGCATCTCACTTAACTTTGCCATCATGGATGTGCAAAAGGGCTCAGTCCTATTCAGCGCTTTTTCAGGCTCCAAGTGGAAGAAAAAAGAAGACCTGTGTGTGACCTGTCTTTCTGCCTCTGTTTTCAAAATCTGTCGCCAGTTACCTTTGAGGGATGGGATTGCTTATAGTCCCGGGGAGTCAGAGAGGTGTTAACACAGCAAAGCAGGCTCAGGGCTGTCCAACATTCCCTAACCATTTCCCACAAACCTGGCATTGTTTGGGGCATTAGAAATACAGTGGTGAAAGCTAATATCTAGCATTTATGTTGTTTCCTGTGTGCCAGACACTGTTCTAGGGTACTCATGCTAACCCATTTGATCCTCACAACAATCTCTAGAGGCAGGTACTATTACTGTCTATATTTTACAGATGAGGAAGCTGAGGCATGGAGAGGCTCTGTCACATACTCAATGTCACATAAATAGTGAGGAGCAGAGGCAGACGCAGCGCACATGCCCTGTAGGGGCCGCTTTCTGAGGGGAGACACACTGGCCAGGTGAACTGAACACACAGCAGGATGGTAGAGTCTTCCATTTAAGAGCTAAGCAGGTCTCTAGGCAGTTCCTGATCAGTGATTTAAAATTTATTTTGGTCAGAAATGCCTTTAAGATGCTGGTGGCAATGTTCCTTCTCCCCAGAAGCTCTGGCGCGCCAGCTTCCCGTTAGGCAAACAGTCGTGCGTCTCTGTGTTTCCTTCCCGCCCTCCCTTCTGCCTTCTTTAGTTTTTTTTTTTTTTTTTTTTTTGATAAAGAGTATCACTGTTTTGCCCAGGCTAGATTGAGTGCCGTGGCGTCAGCCTAGCTCACAGCAACCTCAGACTCCTGGGCTCAAGCGATCATCCTGCCTCAGCCTCCCGAGTAGCTGGGACTACAGGCATGTGCCACCATGCCCGGCTAATTTTTTCTATATATTTTTAGCTGTCCAATTAATTTCTTTCTATTTTTAGTAGAGATGGGGTCTCGCTCTTGCATCAGGCTGGTCTCGAACTCCTGAGCTCAAACAATCCGCCTGCCTCGGCCTCCCAGAGAGCTAGGATTACAGGCGTGAGCCACCGCGCCCGGCCTGCCTTCCCTTAGTTTTCACTTCACATTTACGGTCTAGGTCTATTCTTTCTGGAACTTATCTGTTTGTATGGTTTGTTTTTATTATCTATTTCATTTTAGCATTGCCCCCACAGATAGTTTTATGAATTACTTAGTAAGCTCTAAATTTCTTGTAAACTCATGTCTAGAATTACAGGACTTTATTTCCTATTGTTCTTTTATTCCTATACTTTCTATCAATACCCTCTATTGTTCTTTCTATTCATGGGTTAACACATAAAGTTTTAATGTTTTCATGTGTGCGTGTACACAGATTAAAGCATATAAACGTATTTACTATGTGTTTATAATATATATCACATCCGGCAGCAGCTAGCTGTGCCTGCGTTCTTATCGGTCTAGAAGCCTGTGTGGGCCCTGGGAGCGTGCTGTGTGTGCAGGACAAAGCCACCAACACCCACAGGGGACTCCTCATCCAAGATGCGAGTAGAGCCCAATACTTAGACCCGACTGGCCATGTTCCAGAATATAAAAACCCGCAGGTCTTGTTAGTGGGATTAAATTAAACTAGGAAGCGAACATGAGAAATTTTGCACAGTAAGTTATCCCATCCGCGAGCACGATCTGTTTCACTACTTATTAAATTCCTGTTTTGAGTTTTTAAATTAACATTCATAGCTTTCTTCACACACCTCACACAAACTCCTTTCTGCTTTGTAGTCCACGTTTCTTTTCTTTTTCTTAAGCATTCAAAGTGTTCTCTAAAATTATCACTGGTGTGGGCCGTGGATGCCTTTCTTATTCTGCATTTTTTAAGCATAGTGGTTGTCTATTCCCTTCTCTTGTCTGTCTTTCAGAATCTTTTATCAGCTTCATATTCGTCCTAAAGTATCATGTTGTCTGGGGTTCGTTGCGTGGTGGGCAGTGGCTCACCTACGCTCTCAAGGGGGCGCCAGATCTCCTGCCCTGCAAGCCCTCCACTCTGCTGAGTTCACCTGGCAAGGAGCCTGGGACGGGGGGCTCCACTTTCTCCTGTAGAGTTCCTGGTGGGACAGATCTCTGGGCAGTTCCAGGTCAGGACTGTCCTGACCCTGGTGTCCCCAGTCGTCACTGTAGTTGTGCTGTGGCTGGGCTTCCAAGAGATTAGTGTGGTCAGGACTTGGACCTGGACCCTGGGTCTGGCAGGGGATTGGCCCAATTTGTTGGTGATCAGCCAATCTGAGGCTAGAAGATTAGGTGAAGAGCCCTGCACAGGGCCCCAGATAGTCATAAATTGTGACCCAGTTTGGTTTGTAGGTTTTTCCCCTCATTTGCTATGCATGTATTTCCTTCTGGGGCCTCAGGTGAAGATGGCTTTTCATTCACTCACACACTGAACAAATGTTGTTGAGGGCCAGCTACACACCAGGCACTGCAGATTAGGGAACATGCTAGTGACAACACAGGCCACAAGCCCTGGCTGTGGAGCTCATGTTTGAAGGGAGAGAGCCACAAAAAAACTCAAGAAATAAGTAAAATGCTCATATTAGTGGGAAATTTTAAGAAGAAACAACAAATGAGAAATGAAATGTTAAGATGTAGGTAGGAGATGAAAGTTTTTCTTGGTCTCTAGGGAAAGCTTCAAAGATAAGGAGACTTTGAGTAAAGACCTAAGGAAGAGGAGGAGGTGTCCACGTGTGTGCAAGGAAAGAGAGTCCAGGCAGAGGGAACAGCAGGTGCAAAGGTCCCGAGGTGGGAGAGCACCTGGGTTTCCTGAGAAAGCAGAGGCCAGGATGGCCACAGCGAAGAGAAGGGAGGGGAGAATAGAAGGAAATAAAATTGGGGACGTAATGAGGGGCTGGATGATGTTGGGTTTCTAGTCCGTCGGAAGGACTCTGGTGTTCACATGTTGCAAGGTACGAGGTCACTGGAGGGCTCCTGGTGGGAAGATGACAAGACCTGGCTGGCATTGAGCGGGGGATCTCTGGCTGCCGCTTTGAGAACACACTGAAGGGAAGGGGAGGGGGAAGTTGGAAGAGCTTGCAAGAACCCAGGCCAGACACGAAGGTGAGGAAGGTGAGGTGAACATGCTGGAACGGTGCAGGTGGTGAGAATTTGGTCAAAAGTGTAGATGGGAGATAGCTGTCACCGGCAGGGCTGAATTGCAGGTGCTTCGTAAAGCCTCTGGCTAACGTTTTGCTTGTTTAGCAACCCCTCAATCACAGGCAGCCCTGTGGACTGCTTGTAGGCTGCTCGTGGCTCCTCACCTGTTATCTCACTACCTGCAATGAAGCTTTTCTCCGAATGGTGTGAAGCCCTTATCTTTCCCGTGCCAGGGCTATAAAGTGTTTTCATCTCTCTCTCTCTCTCTCTCTCTCTCTCTCTCTCTTTCTCATTCTTCCTTTCTCTATCACGGGCATCACAGCTTCTATTATGCCCACTATATCTCTATATCCACTTCCAGCTTCACTGCGTTTTTGAGCATTGAACAGCCCCAGTGAAAGCAGGAAGAGAGGAGCAAAGGGAGGCCGGGCGGCTGGCGGGTGCAGCCTGAGGGCAGGGGGAGCGTGAGGTCAGGGGAGGGCCCGGCTGATCTCCAGGGTCCCAGTCACACTTTTATCCTGGAGATCAGTTCTGGAGTCAGATATACCCATCCCTATTTCTAGCTTCCAGAGCAGTGTTATTTTGCATCATTTTGGGAGCTTTCATAAAACCGTTTTCATGGAAGTTGGTTTTTGGGGGAGGGAGGGGTATCCAACAAAATCTACCACTTCTGCTCCCTTGGCCTGGCAGCCGATGTCACCACCATATTCTTCAACTACACAGTTTTCCACTGGATATTTTAAGACTCTAAAGACACATGAAAGAGTTTTCTCCGACACTGAAAAACAAAACAATAGCATCTTTGAACACATAACCCATTACAGATATTACAATCTGTAGACATGCCAGATATATGTGACTGTGTGTGATCAGTTCTTGTCTTTTCCACAATAACATCTAAAAAGTCCTGGGGACTAAATAGATATGTTACTCGATAATAAGATGTTGAGGGCTGATGGGGCAAGAACAATTATAATATCCAAATTGTGGTTTCTTTAGTAATTCTACGGTTTCCACATCGAAGGTGTATGAAAATGTAAAGAGTTTCCACATAAAACATGGAACACAGAAGTGGAGGTTCTGGGAAGCAACGTCCACCAGCTGGGGAGAGGGAGAGAAGTGTCAGATTTTGGATCTAGTCTCAATGTATCAGCCGGAGGAGAATACGTACCCACGGAGAACTGTGAACTGCAGGGGCGCTCATTTCCACAACTCTGAAAATTTGGGCCTCTACAATTAAACAATAATCATCAGAATGTTTAAAAGCACGAGTGTCAGGAAACAATGCCCAATGAATGTTTTCATGTTTCTGAGGTTAATGATTTCCAAGCAAAGGCACCTGGGTTAAAGGATACCCTAAAGGTAGGGACTTCTGGAAAGATTCAAAGTCTTAGCTTCTCTAGAGAAGGTTGTAAGCCCAGTGTCCTCTGCCCCCTCTCCCCAGAGGGGATTATTTTACATTCTAGAGCCAAGGTCTGGCTTTGGCCAATTAAATGTGATATTCACTGTAAGCAAGACATTTTATTAATAAGAGGCATCATGAGTTTTCACCATTCCTCTTGCTCTGTCTCCTTTTTCACAAGGACAGCATGTTCTAGTGCTAGATTGGGCTGTGCCTTCAGCCTACACTTCAGAAGCACATCTGAGCCCAACCCACGAGGTAAAGGAGCTGACCCGCAGCCTAAATGTGGTGTGAGAAATGGATCCTTGTTGCGGAAGCCATCGAGGCTGTGTGGGTGTTTGGTTCGCAGCATAGTCAGCAAAAGCAAACTAATATAGTTGCGCCCCAGGCTCCATTTCTACCCTTCTTCTGAGTTAAATTTCTGCTCAGGGCCAGGTGGTACGTCCTGACTCTTTTATGTCAAACCGCACTTGGCCTCTCCCCAAACTGACCTACTTTGAAGGAGAGGTCTTATAGTTCACGAGTGGAGGAGAGGTTTCAGCACAAATAGAGACTTGCGAGGTAGCACTGAGAGGCGTCTTTCCTCTCTCCCATATCTCATTCAAACTATTCCTACCAATGAAGTCTTTTTCTTTTGTATTTGCTGGTCTCTCTCTCTCTGAAATTCCAAGCTCTTTCTTTGTGATCAGTTTTCCCTTTCCCCAGTTCTTGTCAATTCTCAGATCAAATTCCTTCCAGAATTTGCCATGTCACACATTGTGTGTCCCCTCTTCACTGGTGCTACAAGGACTTGATTCCCTGATGACAAGAGAGGAGAAGGTTAGACTCCACTCTGCAGCTGCAGTGCTATGCTGCTGGTAAGGGCCCACGGCTGAATTCCTGGGTCTGCGCTAGGTTTTATCTCAAAGCATAGAACCAGGGGAAATAAGTCTCTAGCACCATCCAAGGGCTACGTCTCCTTCTTCAATCTACTATCTTGGGTCCTTTTCAATCTCTTTGGCTGGCAAGCAGTGAGCCCCTATTATGGTACTAACACAATTATGATGTTTGAATTTAACAGACGTAAACTGGGTCCTCCTGGGAGCATTTATGTTTTATAATAAGAGCTATCTTACATCATAGCAGCTGGAATGAGGAGAAAGCAGGAGGAAGATCTGCCAAGGGAGGTTATCATCTTGTTTCTTTTCACTGTTTATCATGGCCAGGAGGGGATTCTGACAAACAGGGCCAGGGGTACGGTAGAGATTGCTTGTATTAAGCTGAAGAGCTTAAAGGACCTCAAATTTACAGACTTAATGAAAGAGCTCACTGCTTCATTTTCCCTAACCAGAATCCACTTGTTTGAGGGATTATACGGGAGAACAACCTGATTTTAATGGGTAGCACATTGAGCAAGGCGAGATAACATACCTCGGTGCAAATCAATTCCGTGAATCCATGTCATGTGAAAAGACCAAAGGGATGATTTTGGATTTGTAAATACTCAAAAAAAAAGAGCTACATTCAAAGAGTTGTAATGGGAGAGACGTGCGATTCCCAGTTGTGGAACAGACAGAACAGCAGGGGAGGTGGAGAAGCCTGAGTTCAGGTCTCATCCTGCAGTTTCTGGCTGGAGGATCTTAAGCAAATTACTTAACCTCTCTGAATGTCAGTTTCTTACTTGTCAACGAGGATTATAATTGTGTCAACTCCGTAGTGCTGTCAGCAGATTTCAGTGGGAAAATATATGGAAAGGCCTTAAGAACAGCACCAGACACGAGGCATCTATTGCCTGCAGGACAGAGAGCGAGCTCGGTGTGCAGAAAGGTGCGTCCAGTTCAGGAGGTGCAGGGCCCTGATGATGTTTGGAGCTGCGGCCATCAGCCCCTTTCTGCTTTAATTTTTTTTCCCCTAATTTTAGCATACTTTCAGATTTACAGAGAAGTTGCAAGAATACCAAAATGAATTCCCTAATGTATTTCACATGGATTCTCCAAATGTTAACATTTTGCTGTTTGTTTTTCCTTTTCTCCACTGTCTCTGTGTTGACATACAATTTATATATTTATATGTACATATGTGTGTGTGTATGTACGTGTATAATTTTTCCTGAACCATTCAAGAATAATCTGTACAGGATGCTCCCTAACTCCTAAATACTTTGATGCATATTTCCTAAAAACAAGACATTCTTTTACACAACTACAGTCCAATTGTAAAAGTCAGGAAATTAACATTGACACAGTACTATAATCTGCAGACCCAACTCAGATCTCCCCAATTTTCTCAGTAATGTCCTTGATGGTGAAGAAGAATCCAGGATCCAAGGTCATGTATTGCACTCAGTTTAGTTGTCTTTGTTATTTCATGACACTGATGGTTTTTTAAGAGTACAGGCCAGTTATTTTGTACGATGTTCCTGACATGAGGTTTGTCTGATGTTTCCTCGTGATCAGACTCAGACTCCGTACTTTGGGCAGGGACCCCACAGAAGACATGCTGGGCTCTTCCCAGTGCCTGGGATCAGGAGGCACATACTGCGCTTTTGGAAACTTGGAGGACTTGGTTAAGGAGCTGCCGGGCAGGTTTCTCCAGGGTAAAGTTACTATTTTATTCGTTGTAAGTAATAAGTGTCTTGTAGAAAAATACTTTGAGATTATATAAATGTATTATTGCTCCTTAAACTTTCACCCATTTCCTTTAGCAACCATTAATTATTTTTGCCTGAATCAGAGGACCCTTTTTAAACAGAAGTATTGAGTTCTATCTTTTGAGGAATATTTCCCATGGCAACAGATTTTATCATGAGACTCACTGATGCCACTATGTTGTACAGCATCTTTCCAGAAAGTGACTCCTACTTGGTGTCAGCCAGTTGCAAAGACTTCATTGCAGGGAAGGTGGAGAAAGATCAACACTGCAAACACATCTTATTTACCAGAAAGTGAATAAAAATTAGATTTCTCTTTAAGTTAGAGTAGCCATTTCAGATCTGGTTTCAACATAGCATTGATAGTTCTTCCTTTTTAAAAATAATACAAAAATAACTCATTCTTACTGTGGAAAATCTGAAAGCTATAAAAAGCAGAAAACAGAAGAAAAAAGATGCTCATAATCCAGAATCTACCACTGTTCACCAATTTGGTAAATTCTTTGCAGTCATTTTTTTTCTTTTGTCTTAAGACATATTGTATATGCAATTTTGTATTCCAATTTTAAATGAAATATAAGCATTTCCAAAGTTAAGAATTTTTCATAAATAAATATGCTGTAATTTAGTTTTTTGGTCCTATTTTGGACCCTTAGATTGTTTTATATTTTGCTTTTTAATGATGGTAGGACGGACATCTTTGTACACACAAAAAATATTGTCTGCATTTTGCTTTTTTTCCTTAGTAAATATGGCCTAAGTGAGTGTACTGAGTGAAAGGGTATGGATACACAGCCAAGTGGCCTACAAACACACATCACCAATTTACACCCAAGTAGTGATTCACACAGTGTCCCCCAGCCATGACCTTCAGCAACACTGAATGTTCTCATGGTTCTCTGCATAGCCATGTGTACTGCCCTTTTGTGAACTGTCTGATCTTGTTCCTTAAATGATCATCTACTCAAGCTTGGCATTATATTTTACTTAAGAACATGAGCTCTGTGAACCCTAAAATACCAAGCTTTTGTCTGATATACTTGTTACAGATATTTCCCAGGGGGTTATTTGATTTTTAATTGTCTATATTTGGTTATTAATGGAAGATTTCAAATTTTATGTAGTCAAAACTCTTCTTTCTGATTCTTTCTAACACTTAGAAGCTCCACTCACTCCCCTTCCCCACCCAGATGGAGATAAACATTATTTCTGCACCCATATTTCTGCATATTTCTAGTATGCTATAGCACTATTTTGAAAAAATCAGCTCTTAAATCCCTTTGTAATTTATTTGGGGGCATGCAAATAACACACCTCTTCCTTACTGATACCTGCTTTCCCCTTACCGCGTATCAGACTTTTCCACGTGCTAGAATTTACTTTGAGTTATGCAGTTTCATGATCTATTGTGTTTTCTGGAGTCAAGACCACATTTTGTTCATTATTATAGATTTAAAATATTGTAGTGTTAATCTTCTTTCATTCTTCTTCTTTTGCTTTCTTGAAATATACCTCTTCTGGACTATTTGTTCAGAATATTTTAAAATAATTTTATTAACTTCAACTAATAAAAAAGTCACATAAAAAGTGTTATGTGTAATATTAGTTAACATGAAACATAACGATTCTACAATATTCAGTTTTCTTGTGAAAAAACATGGCATGTCTGTAGATTAATTTTAATCATTTATATTTCTCAGTAAAGTTTTGTAGTTTTATTTGCATACTTTCTGCACTTACTGATTAAAGTATGGATATTTTAGGTTTTCACTACCATTGGGAATCAGATGCTTTTTAAATGACTTTTTCATTTTACATTTGAATACTGTTAACTTTGTAAACTGCTTTTTAATTCAAATAACTGGTATTTTCCTTACATTTTATAGGTATAGGGTCAAGTCCCTGAAAATAATGACCATTGTTCTCATTATAGCAGCTATCCTGAAGCTTTTGCTTTACATCTCATTTCATGAAGCCAGAACTTCAAGATCAATGTTAAGTAATGACTAAAAATGATGGTCAATTTTATATTGTTTCTGACAGTGATAGGAACATTTTTAGCGTAAAGCAGGAGACTGTCCATTAACTAGTGAAATAGTTAAAATTAATAGTGAAATATTAATAATAAAATAGGGATAAATTTCTATGTCTTATTATCTAGATGAGCATATTCTTTAATAAATCATTTTGTGAAAAATAATGGTAGCGATGGTGGTCGAAATACAGCAGGTATTAGTAGTTGTCATGATGTTGTGGCAGCCGTGAGAATGTGGCACTTAGACTTTGATGGCTGGAGACGGCCCGGGTCCTGTGCCCTGGAGCCCATGGCACCACGGCCGTCCTCTGCTCTGACCAGTGACGGAGTATGGCAGCGATGCCAGGGAGGCTCATTCTTGGGAGGTGCCGGACTCTTGGGAAGGGGAGCATTTTAGAATCACATTGCCCCCTGGGGGGCTTCCACACGGCCTTCCTCCTCTCCTCCTCGTCACAAGGGTCAGACCTGCTCGGCCTCTCAGCGCCCCCGGCTCCTTGCCCACTTGCCCTCACTGACTTTCTCCCCATCAATCTCTTGCAGGTCTAAGCTCATCTTGGCATCTGCTTCTCAGAGGCCCTGGAGTAACACGGACCCTCAGTGGTTTGGTCTGTGAATAGAAAAGCCAGCCTGTTTCCCTGTCCTCTCAGACCTGTCAGTTGAGGGACAATGCTATTTTGAAATCTATTGCTTCAGCAAGATGAGAGAAGCAAAGCATTCGGACAGTGAATTAATAGCAGCAAGCACTGGACGGCGCGCACACGTGGCACAGCCCCTCTCGCTGACGCTGTCTTGTTTGATCCTCACCCGCACGCACCCCTGGGTGGACACTGCTGACCTCAATTCAGGACAAACTACAACAATAGGAGTCTCAGGGAGTTTAAGTGACATGAGCAAAGTTACAGAAATAAGAAAGGCAGAACCAGGGCTATGCTTATACCTTTCGAACTTTTATCTAAACTCTTTACATTTTAACCCCTACGTTCCCCAACTTCATACAAAACATGTTATGTGGTTTACAAAAGAACATATGGTATTTAGTAACATTTTGAGTCTTCGCGGAGATATCTAAAAATAATCTAATAAAATGCAAATCAAAGGTCTATGCAATTAGTGATCATTGCATCCTGTGCATCTCATGGAAAATTAACAGCGTTTTCTATTATTACTCATGGTTTTTAACTAACTTTTCTGGTAACATGAAGGATTTGATATTAGTATAAAAAAAGTTCCTCACACTCTAGAAATAAAATTTTACGTTTGGGATATTTACCAATATCTAGTTTAAGCATTCTATATTATTTCATTGATGCATATTCCAAATTTTATTTATTTATTCTCCTATAGATGAGCATTTGTTTGCAATCTTTTTTGTTTCTGCTGTTTCAAGCAAAACGACTTTCTTGCCTACCACCATATGCAGGTGTGTGAGCAGTTCCCAGGGTGTGCGGAGCCACAGGTTTGCTAGAGCAATAAATCAGCTCACCCTCCACTTTGCCGGACGGGGCCACAGTGCTCGCCAAAGGGAAGGGACTTGTTCATTCTCCCCACATCGCTGCAATTCCTGTGCTTCTACATTCTTGCCAGTACCTGCTCTTGTTAGCCTTCTTTGTTTTTAACTCGATGGTTGTGAAATGGTATGTCACTGTGCGTTTAATCTATTTTTCTCTTATCACTAGTGCCCATGATTTCATTCCCCAGTCATGGCTTCAACTAGTAAAAATAGGCCAGTTACCCTTTTATATCTCTGCAAGTCCCTCGATCCTGCTCAGTCCATGGCCAGGCCCTAGACAAGCCGCCCACATGTCAGCAGCTGGCTTCATCCTCCTCCATCTCCCCAACGCTTCTGCTAGAGGTCTCTACCTGCCGTCAATTCCATCATGTTATTTCTTTGCTTAAAACATTTAATGGTCCCCCATCACCCAGAGGATAAAAATCCGAATTTGCTAGCACAGCAAACAGGGCCTCCACAAACTGACCTCGTCCCTTCCCTTTCCAGGCGTATCCCAGCTACTCCCTCCCCTGTACCCATGTCCCTCCTGCTGACAGTGATCCCAGGGACACCTCTTACCTGGGTCCCTTTTCACGTGGTCAGATCTTTGTCTAAGCTGCTTTCTTTTTCTTTGCCTGGGACTCCTACTCTACAGCAACTTCAAATGCCACATCCCTGAACGCAGCCAGGTTGTCAGTATCCCTTGAGCTCCCACAGCATCAGGATTAGAGCTTTAAACACATGAATCGTCCTGTATTGGGCTTGTTTGTACATCATACCCTTCACTAGGCAGTGAGCTCAGAGACACGTGGACAAGGTCTTACTGATCTCCCCCAGTCCCTGCACAGACCCAGGTAAGTGCTGGGTGAAAAACACGTGACGTTTTACATCAAATGGAGTTCAGGCCTCTTTGGAACAGCAAACATACCCGTTTGTTCATTTTATGTGTCTCTTCTAGATGCTGGTAAGACAGCAGTGACTAAAACCATCAAAATTCCTTTTTCTCCTCTCATGGAGCTTACATTCGAGAGTGAGGAGACAGATAATGAAGAAAAGCAATGGGAGTGAGGTGAGCTCTGGGGGACATGAAGCTTGGGTGTGGGAGAGGGAATACAGGCGAGAAGACTGACGCTTAGAAGGGATGACCAAAGGATAAGGAAGATGGCTTCTGTGAAGATTTGAAGCAGGAGGTGGTGAGACGTGTGGAGGTTGGGTAGAAGTTTTCCAGGCAGAGAGGGCAGTAGGGGCTGGAGCAGAGACCCAGCAGGAAGCATAGAGATGTGGCCGAGAGGTAAGGGGGAGAACACATCAGGCAGCACCTTGTAAGTCACAGCAAGGACTTCGATTTTGCTTTGGGAGACAGGAAGTCACTGAAGGGATTTAAGCAGAGAAGAGACACAACTTGACATAGGTTTTAATGGGCCTTCTCAGATGTTGTGCTGTGAATATGCTGAAGGTGACCACGAGCAAGAGCAAGAGACAAATACATAAGGAGCCTGAGCCACGATTCCGGTGAGAAATGGTCGTGGTTTCGACCAGAATGGTGGCAAGAAGCTGTTGGATTCTGAATACGCCTTGAAGACAGCAGCACAAGGTCTGCTGCCGGATGGGATGTGGAGCACGAGAGAAAGAGAAGGAGGCTCCATTTCTGGACCTGAGCGAATTGGCAGGATGGATTTGCCAGGAACTGAGATGGGAAGGGGGCGGGGCGGGTTTGGGGAAGAAAAGCAGGAGTTCGGTTTCGGACACTTTGTGTTTGAAATGCTTCTTAGACATCCATATGGTGATGGAAAAACAAGCCTGGCATTCAGAGGGGAGACATGGGGTAGAAATGAAAATGTGTGTCTTCTGTGCATACGTGAAATAAGTTGTCAGAATGAACCCAGGATGACCAGGGTAGTGAGTGGAGAGAAAAGGTCAAAGGCCTGGGTGCTGAGGTGGCCCATGGTAAGCAGGGAGGAAGAGGAGGCTGCAAAGGAACACAGGCAGTGAAGGTTACTCCAAGCCCGCAAATCTTACACATATCAGGTTTCCAGATTAATTTCATAAATTGAAACAGCCGTGGTAGCAAGCTGCACCCCCCCCCAACCCCCACCACTGAACTTGGTTCTTTATGAAAAGAAAAGCAATTTCTGCAGGTTCTAATTCGGCAGTGGCAGCGAAGAAAACATGATCAAAGATCTGACCCCAGAAAGAGGCATTGTTGGTTTCTTGTGCTATTTCCCAAGACACTTTCAGCCATCCTCTTCAAAGTCGGCATTTTGAAAACATCGGATCCCAGATTAACACTCCTCTAATGTAATCCCTTTTACAAAAGTACCTTCTTGGACACAGAGTATTCCATAGTCTTTGACAGATGTGCAAGAAACAGAGATAGAATCGTACTTTATTGGAGGAAAGGTGACTAAGTTCATGAGCATTTGGCTTCTTATTTTCAGAGCAAAAACCAGATTGTCTGTATTGATCCAGACTGCTTCCCCCTGACTTATGATGCTCCGCCCTGGTGGTTTTCCCGGAGAGCTTCACAACATACTGAATGCTGGGTTCCACCTGCAGAAATTCTGACCTAATTGTCTTTAGATTCTACACTTAATCTTAGCCAAAAGGCCAAGAAATGATGTTCTGAGATTCTAATGTGCCCTGAGGATTGAGGAACACTGGCCCAGAGCAACTTGCTAAACCTCACTGTGCACATGAATGGCTGGCAGATCTTGTTGAAATGCAGATTCTAATTTAGCAGGCCTGGGACTAAGCATTTCTAGGGGACTAAGCATTTCTACTGAGCTCCCAAATGAGGACATTGTCTGGTCCAAGGACTACACTTTGAGTAGCAAAGATCTACATCTTACAGTCATTGCCGCAAAAGTCATTTGGCATCACCACCTATGATGATAAAATGCAATCAACTCAACTATTAAAGTGAATTCCTCAGACATCTAATTTAGCAAATACTTAATGAGCACTTACTAGGCACAATGTTCAGCATTAGGGGCTTCAAGAGATACAGAGATTGAAAACAAACAAACAAAAATGTGGTTCTGACCAGAGTTAGGAAGGGTAAATAGGCTTCCGTTAGAGTATCTTCTCTGCTTGACTGCTACATGTTTTGTCCTTGGCCTAAAGAGATCAAAATATCAAATGACCCTGGAAACAGCATCAGAAACCACAGAATTTCCCTAATCCTCCAAAGTGGTACCAGGTACCATCCCATTCTTTTTATGATGTTCCCCCTGGCAACTGTATATTCACAGCTGCCTACCTGAACTCCCTTAGCCATAAAGTCTGGGTAATGAACAGCTAACTCTACTGTTTGATAAAGGAGCCAGGAAAGTAACAAAAGTATAACATACTGTCACCTTCTCAAACAGCACTCAAAGTGCTTCCATGTCCTCAAAGATTCCAGAACATTCAGCAAGCCCACACTGTCTTGCACAGGAGGGCACTAAATACTGCACCCAAATGGCCCCTCTGCAGTAGCAGGAATCATGATGATGACTGTGCATTTCTAAGGGCTTCCTTCTGTGACACCAGCCAAACTTGGTCTGCACAGTGAAGCCTCCGAATTTCTGGCCCAGCCCTGCCCATTTTTAAAGTGAAGGGGCACCATGATGGAAAGTACATAAGAAGCTGGTGTCCCTTTTCCCCTCTGTCACCAGGGCAGGGTGCTGGGGAAGGAAGGGGTTTGCTGCTGCTCTAAAGCTAGTATCTGGTTGCCAGGCCCAGGCACCCACATGTCAACATATTCCTTCATGTACCTGCTCAGCTAAAAACGATTAGGAGCTCCTGCGTCGTAAAGAGTTGGCTGGTTTTTGTTTCCAGTTCCTGATAGGCAACCTCTAAATCCTTGTAATTTCTCAGATGATAACAGTACCTTTTTGTTCATGGTGGGCCCTGATAGTTTATGAGGAAGAGATGACTCAGGACAAGGGCTGGCTGTGACAGGGAGACTGACCATGGGACCAGAGGGGTGGGCCTTTAAGTCACATGACATCAGCCTGACCTCTGGGGGGGGAGGGAGCAGGAGACTGAGTTCAACCACATGGCCAATGCTTCAGTCAATTATGCCTACACCTGAAACCCCAATAAAAACTCTGAACATCAAGACTCAGGTGAGCTTCCCTGGTGGCAGTACTCTGTGCTGGAAGGATGACACATCCTTACTCCACAGGGAGACAGTGCCAAAAGCTCTGTGTGCCAAGTGCTCCAAGACCTCACCCTGAGCATCTCTTCTTTTGGCTGGTTCTGTTTTGTCTCCTTTTGCTATTAAAAAAACTGTCATAATAAGTATACCACTTTCCTGTATTCTGAGAGTCATTCTAGCAAATTATCAAATCTTAGGAGGGTAGCAAGAACCACTGGATTTGTTGCTAGCTGGTTAGAAGTGCCAGTGGCCTGGGGGACAGTGCCGTGGTTAACTTGTGAGGTCTGGCCCAGTCCCAGGTAGTTGGTGTTGGGACTCATTTCAGGAGTCTCCCTCAGTTCCCTGAGCTGCGCTGCACTGGAGAGCTGGCCCAGCTGACTGAGGCTGTCAGTTTCCTCCCCCAAAAGAATGCTGCCCTATACACCTTCCAACCCTGGCTGGGGACTTGCTCCAAACTAATTAACCTCTTAAAACATGACATTATCTTTTCCCTTGGACTTTGTTCATCAAATAACATCAATCCAGAACACTACTGTGGCTTTAATAGCCCACCAGTAAGGCGCCCTGGATATAAATGCTACCCAAGGCCAGGGTTGCCATGTCTCCTGGGACACTGATCTGTACTGCTGGTCACTGCAGCCGGGGTGATTCCCTCAGCCCCTCAAACCCCATTCCATGTTTCCTTCCCTTCTCTACCAAAATGTTTGTCAGGTCCCAGTTGCTCTAAGATAAGGCCATCCACTCAAGATGGGATACCTAGAGCCACTGCCATGTTCAGGTCCATGATACATCTTGTGCCTTGTTTGGAAAAAATACCCTGAGCTCTAGAGAGGTTAAGACGGGCAAGATTCTCAAGGTGACCCAGTGCTGCATGAGGAAGAAGAGGTGGGGTCTCCTGACTCCTGTCACTGTTGTCTCAGGTCACGTTGCTGCTCAAAACAACAATTCAATCTGTGATCTAAATATACCTCACAGCGAATGGCCCAGCATTACAGTATTGATTTTTTAAGTTAAAAATACAAGACAAACTCAGTTTTCACTTATGAAATTATGTTTCTAAAGCTTCAGACTCCATAGACTTTGTTGGGCCATTTATGCAGATCTCCTCCAAAGGGGAATAAAGGGGAATGAATTCATCCAAAGAGCGACTAGAAAGCACTTCCCAATGCCTAGAGGCACTTTGTCCCGCTCCCTCCTGTGTGCCACACAGCCTCACTGCGGCCACCAGGCTCAGAGTCGCCTCTTCTGGGAAATTCTTCACTCTCCACCCCAGAAGGAGCAGGTGCTGGTGGCCACGTCTGCACCAGATGATGCCACTCTCGTGCCAAAGCCAACTGCCAGGGATGGACATGGCATCCAAGTGAAGCCAATTAATTGACTGGTCAGTGATCAAAAAGAATTCCTTTCCCAATGATTCTAAAAGATGTGAGTGGTTGGTGTTAATTCTGTGAAGTCATCCAGACTTCAGGGCAAGAGCCACGTGAGGACATAGACAAGCAACAGAACACGGTCCAGAAAGAGAAGAGCGGAGAAGCTTTAGCCCCTTGTGATTTTGCAAGTGAACTGTCTGTTGCATAATTTTACAACACTGCTCCTTATCTATTCCTCCCCCTTTTTTGGGTCATTTGGATTAGCTTCAATAGATTTCTCTTCCTTGCAACCAGTGATTCTGGAAGGAGTGAGACATACTTGCCTTTCTAGGTTACACTGATTCATCTACGAATGGAAAGACATGGCACTATCTCTCAATAATTTGATATAGACATTCAACTATAGTCCAACACCTACCCTATTTAACAGAACTCATGCATTTTAAGTAGGGAGAAACATGTTTCTTATTTCTTATCTGTATTCCCAGGGAGGGACTTCATTTAGCTGGAGCCGAAAGTGTATTTGACATAGCTAACTGAGACTCAATGATAATTTACAGTAGTGGGTCCAGGGTTGAAATTCAAGCATAAATTGTCTATGCAGCAAAATACAGAGAGATGAGAAAGGTAAGCGAGTCTCTAAAATTCTTCTAGTATTTTTAAACTTCTTTTTATTAAATAGGGGTCAATTTGATACTGTAATTGGTAATAAGCTGCTATCATGAAAATGTGTGCCTGGTCTAGGGATGGAACAAAAATGGGAGGGTGTGATCAGAGAAGGAGCTATTAAAATGGCACCACAAAGCACTCTAATGCCATGCATCACCAGACTCTGGGCCATAGTCCCCTTGAGAGCTGGTCCAAGGATGCTTTAAGATTACACTGTGCTTGGCACACTGAGGCAAGCAGGACACATGCCTCTGGGCCAACACAACATCTGGGGAGCAGAGCCAGGCAACACTGTGGCCCAGGAAAAATAGAAAAACCCACTAGTGCTGATGGCTAAGGTGAATGAACAGTATATAGAGAATTTGAATAAAAATAGTATCAATTTAGTAGATGTCTTTCAAGATCTTTATGAAGAATAGACTTTGTTTTCTAAGATAAGTATCTATAGATCATTTGCAAAAATTGATTATACAAGGGCCACAAAGACAATCTTGATAAATTACGAAGTGGAGATAGAGTATGGATAACATTTTCTGACCTCAAAGCAACTAGGATAGGTATTTGTATTAATAATACAAGTTTGAAGTTTAAAAATACCTTAACGAAAATAAAATGATGAACCCAGATAGCTTTTCGGTTAAAAAGGAATTTTAAGTTGCAATTAAAGACTGTTCAGAAATTAGTGATAATGACAATGCTACAAAAAGAATATAAACAGGGCTGTAAGCATTAAATGGGACTGCCATCTAGCCAGCAGTCCCTGCCTGGTCTATACCAACTTGAAACACAGAAATGCTTCTGTGTGGATTGGTAAATAAAATTGTACCACTCTGGGCCTCCCTCTCCTGGGACCACCAACCCTCCTGAGACACAGCAGCTAAAAGGTTAATGTGGACACAGCAAGGGCTAATGTAATGAATTCAAAAATCCTGATGAAATGTTTAATGTTTTGAAAAAAACACATACTGATTTGATGTTCGCAACATGCAGAAATTTTGCACCTCTATTTTTCTCGCTGTACTCATATTGCCATTCCAAGTCCCTGACATAATTTCATCCTATTGCTATATATATTTGTGATGTAAAATCTTTTATTAATTATATCATACTTTTCTGTGACAAAAGTATGTACAGAGATTTAAATTTAATTTTAAAAAAAATTTCGTATGATCACCAGCTCTAAGTGCTAAGCAATTTCTTCCAGGTTGGGTAATCAATTATTATTGTTGTTAAATTATCATCAGTATCCCTGGTTGTCTAGTGGTTAGGATTTGGAACTGTCACCACTGCAGCCTGGGGTTTGATTTCCGGTCAGAGAAAGAGATTTTAAATAGAAACAAGCAGACAAAATTATCATTAGTAGTATACAATTGATCCCGAAATATATAAATGTCATATATGATAAATGTCACTTATCATAAAATCATTTTAATGACTTACAAGTCAACAACTCAATCAATTAAGTCCTGCTTCAGTTTGATGAAAGTAAACAATTAGAAAACACTTGAAGTGAGGTTTGTTACCCAGTCCTAGGGTCATTCACTTTCTGGGAAGTATACAGAAAAGTATACAAAAAATATATATATATTTATCAGACGATCAATAATTACAATACTACTGTTTCACTGAAAGGTGCATTCAGTAACTCATCAAAAGTCCAAAAAATTTGACATATTATTAATTTCATTATACTTTTGCCAATATAATATTTTGATTACATGATTTTATATTGGCTCGTGCTTTAAATATATTTTTGTCATAATCTTACAGCTGCAGATTTAATCATTCTCTCTATGGAAACTATCTACCATATAACATAAATGGCAAAGCCAGTCCTCTTCAATTAGTCAAATCAGATTTTTTTTTGTTAGAAAGAAGTCTGATCTCATTTTAAAATACAAATAAATGCGTTAATGCACATTTTAAAGAATATTGTAAATATGACCAGAAATAAAGTAAAAGATACAATTTGTGAGTTAGATTACTAAAAATATTCCAGTAAGATTAAAATGATGAAGATCTAATATATTTATCCATTTTAAAGTAAGCTATATAAACAAGATAATAAATCATTCTCATTACTTAATTTGCTTTAGTGCAATGTAATTTGCAGCTAAAATTACCAGTTATTTAAGAAGAGTGGAGCATGATAATAGCCTTGGCATTCCTTCTGTAATTGTGTGCATGAGATTTGGTTTGGAGGGACAATTAAATGAGTCACATGGATAAAACCCAGAAATAACTCCAATAATTTTGTTAGGCATAATTATCAAAATTGTTTCTATATTTTAAAAAGTAAAAAGTATAGACTGCTAAAAATAATCAGCATATCAGCTAGCATATAATTTTGTTTTGTTTGAGTAGTAGAAAAAAATATTAAATGTTTTACAAGACGCCGAATGACTGTAAAGAAAGAGCTTATGATCTAATTTGATAAACTAGATTTTGATTATCATAATTAACAGATTTCTGATCCAAGAGGAATCAGGTAAAATTTTATTCATGAATTACAGCCTCAAAAATGCTGATGGTTCCAGGAAACATCATGACTGTGTCTACAAGAATGAGTAGCAAAAATTGTGGCTTTGTCTCCTTGAAGGGACGGTTCTTTCGGCCAAGGGATGAGGCCTGAGGACAGGTGTAAAGAACTGCTTACATTTAAATATGGGTGTTTTTCCCCCAATATTCAGTATTTCTTACAGGTGTTTTCTTTGCCTTGCTCTCTAATATGTCTCCCTTAAGAACTCCTTTCCTAGTAGACAGAGGACAGAAGAGGCAAAGTCATTAAAATGAAACCTGTCATTGTCCTGCGTAAACCATACATCTGACGAATTCCAAACACCACGAATACGCAGGACAAAGCAGAGCCTTTCCCACCCCACGCTTCATTCTTGGCTGAACTGTATGAGACAGGAACAGGGGGAATTGCAAGGGGTTATGATGTCTTGATTCATTATTTTAAAAAAGGTTTTCTCTTTGTTTGATGCCCTTGAAGTTTTACACCCTGTGGGTAATGTACCAGGGTAAAACTTGAGGGGGGTGAGGGGAACGCCTCCTTTCAGGTTCATTCTAGCAAGTTCAAGTTTAGAAAAGAATAGGTAGAGGTTGAGGGTTTGAGGACAGAATTCCATAAAATATCCATTCTTGAGTACCCCTTGGAAAGGCTTTTATCCCAGGGAGTCATGCCCCTTGTGGGAGGGTCACTGTCCCGTGGGGCTGAATGCCCTGAGGACAGAGATAATCTACCTTAACTATCCCTGCATCCCCACTACCTACCGGCCAGCGTGCCCTGCACACAGCAAGCACAAATAAATATCGGCAGAATTAGTTCATTCTTCCACAAAGAGAAGGTGACATTTCAGATGGGACTAAAAGACGGGAACTGTTTGAATAAGCCAAAAGCAATTTTACTTATGTAAAATGGTAAAGGTTGAATCTTTCATCCTGATTCTTACTTAGCCTCCCTGCCTTCCCACCACACACACACACACACACACACACACACACACACACACACACACTTCTATTTAATCCTTCTGGAGTCCTCCCTTCGTCTCCCCCAAGCACGCACAGATTCTGTCTCAAGGTGAGCCAAGTCCCTCTCCATAATATTCAGCCAGAGCCATGCACGGCCTCACTCTCTGAGAGTTTTCCTATTGTCTCCTCATCACAATGTGTCGTTTCAATGACCCATCTCCACAGCAAGTTCTTTTGGGCAATGACAACAGACGCATCAACTACTATGGAACTCCTCCCATTAAAAGATGTCTTGACTACCACGGCCTCCCCCTCCAGGCAGTGTGACTGGCACAGGGACCCCTTGGTAGAGGAAGGCCCTGAGGCTGACTCCACTCTGGCCAGGAAGCTGCCAGTCCCGTAAAGTGAAACTTCCAGAGCAGTTGATTTCAAATCTCCCTCCACTCTGTCCACTAGTTTTGGAGAAGAACCCAAAGTCCAGAGCTGAGGCTCTGCTCCTTTGGCTAAAGTGCTCCCCCCGTCATATTCAGCACATCGCCTTACATGGCAACGTTGCAGGAGTGCGTACACAGCGCGAATGTCAGATAACCTTGTGACAGGTCGCCAGTGTCTGGCCCTTCTCTGTGCCTCTGCTCTGTCAACGATCCCGTCACTCTCCCAGAATTTCGGCCTCTTATTTTGTTTCGGCTCCTTCCTGTCCGCGTTCAAACCTGTGCTCCCTTCCCCTGCATCCGTCTCGCTCAGCCCATTTTCTTCTCCCCTTCTCAGCAGACCTGGGGAAAGACGAGTCTTAATACTTCCGGCTCTGCGTCTTTGCATCTTCCTCAAATCTCACCCTGGCTACGAACTCACCCTTCTGCTGAAACTTTCCCCCGGAGAAACAAAGAGTAGGTGAGGAGGCTCCTTCTTGCTAATTCTAATCTGCTAGAGACAGGAAGGAGAGAGAAATTCCCGCGTAAATGTTATGCTGCTTTACAGAGAACTCAGGACTCCCGAGAGATGCCCGAGAAAGAAAAAAATCACCAGCCTGAAAAAGACAGAGACGGAGCCAGCACGAGCTGCTCGGGAAGCAGAGCGATGCCTCTTGTGCCTGGAGAATGTCACAGGCCCAGAGGCCCAGACCGAGGACACCTGCCTGTGCGGCGTCATCTGCTCCGAGTCAGCAGGAGCGACAGGGAAGCATCAGTCTTCGGTGGTCCGATGTGCCGAGTGCCCTCCTGAAGCCATTCATCATGACAGAGTCACGGGCAAGATCACAAGGAGGGCCCAGGGAATTTGATGTCACTGTTCTGTGGCTTTATGAAACAATCACGGGCCTCATACCACAGGGCAAGCCGAGCCGACATGCAAGGCCTCCTGCCTCTCACTCCTAACGCTTCCCTACCTGCCTCAAATACATAAAAATGCTAAATAAGAGACAATACTTTGTGCACATATCCAAGTTTAACACTGAAAGAGGCATCAGGAATGAAGAAAAAGCTGAAAGCTGGAGCAACGTGGCTGAAGTTGAAGCCAAAGGCAGGTGCAGGCATTACAGAGCTGGACACAGGTGTTAACTAGCCTCCAGGAGGATGGCCTGATGTTCTTGCAGGTAGGTGAATCCAGATCCCAGGTTCCGTGCTGGAGGCCAGAAGCGCTAGAGGGCTGACTTACACCATAAGCGGAAAAGAGACAGTGCTACCCAACAGCCCAGGGAAACAGTGCTCCAAAGAGGCCAAGAGTGATAGGAATTGTCTGAGAGAGGCGTGCCCCAGACCCACACCACCAGCAGACGTGGAGCCAGAACTCATACTGGTAAAGAGACACATGCACCTGTCCCCTCCCAAGCAAAATTTGACGTCAGAATTGCCCTGGACTAGTAAATCCCACCAGGCCCAGAAGAGGTGACTGTGAGCATCCCTTTGGAGCACTGCCATGTCCAGACCGCGGGGCTCTCGGTGGGAGAATCCACCAGGAGAGTCAGCAGGTAAACAACAGGAGACTTTGAGAGAACATTTAAAATAAGAATGTCTCTTTACATACCATGAGTTTTCCTAAAAAAAAAAAAAAAAAAAAAAAAAAAAAAAAAAAAATGATTAAAAAGTAAAAGGAAAAAAAATGTATGTGTTTTAATTGGGGAAAGTGGTATGAAAGTAAATGGAA
>CAUYSK010080851.1:0-22989 GCA_963575035.1 Avahi laniger
CTACAGGCATGCGCCACCATGCCCGGCTAATTTTTTCTATATATTTTTAGTTGTCCGATTAATTTCTTTCTATTTTTAGTAGAGACAGGGTCTCGCTCTTGCTCAGGCTGGTTTCGAACTCCTGAGCTCAAACAATCTGCCGGCCTCGGCCACCCAGAGTGCTCAATTAGATTTTTAAAAATATTGCATTAAAATATTATTTATCTTGATTACTGAGATTTGGGGTTCCCCATCACATTTTGTGCCTGAGTGCCTTGCTTCGGCCCTGGGAGTTTGTATTTTATTCTAAGTTCAGATGGTAAGTTAATGAAGGTTTCAAAACAATGACTAATAGGATTTGATTTAAGTTTTAAAAAGATGGCTTTGGCTGCTGTGTAGATTGGAGGGGGAGGTCAAATGTGGGACCTGGGAGACTGTTTAGGAGGTTGATGCATCAGTCTAGTGATTTGGCTTCGATCAGGTCCAAGTCGTCAAAGACCACTCTGAAGCAAAGATGGTGACCACTTCCTCATATCACATGTGATATCTCAGCATTTGTCTTACTCCTGTGATTCTCTCATGGTTGTCCCTCTGTCTTACAGATTTCTCCTCAGCCTTGGGAACTCTGTCCTCTTCTGTTCTTAAACAATCTCTTGGTCTTAAATACCATCAACAGACATCTCTAGTACTGACTTTATCCTCTCCAAACACGCATATCCAACTGCCAATTTGCTATCTCCATTCAATGTCTAGTGGGCCACACATTTAACAAGGCTGAAATTCACCTTCATAGACGTTAAAGGTAGCTGTCTTTCTTTCTGTCCTGTTGGAATTAGTCCAATCACAAATTTAGATGTACAAAACATTTCTTTTCAGTTGTTTAAACGGTTTTTTATAACACTTAATATATATATGTTTAGATTATGTAAACACCACATGTTCACTAGAAATTATGCCTACTCCCCAAACCTGTTACCCATCTACCTTCCAGTAGAGGAGGGCACCACCATCCTACTCAGCTATTCAAGCCAAAAAATGAGAGTCTTGCTTAATTCTTCTCTTCCCCTTGTCCCCCACATCCAACCCCTCAGCAAGTCCCATCAATGTTGCCAAAATGCTCCCCCATTTTTCTTTAAATGAAGTCAGTATCAATCTCATTAGGCCTAGTAAGAGCATAGCTCCCGTATATCGAGGGTGGGGTCTGGCTCAGATAGAAGGAGCAGGTGTGGGGGACCGGGGGAGAGAATGTGTGAATAGGAGTGTTAAATTCCACCGTCAGGACATAGGGAGACAGGTTTGGCTTTGGGGAGGTGGAAGCTTCAGGGTGGAGGAACTGGTTTATGAGCTGGGCCTTCCCAGGTGGGACAAACTCAAGATGTCCCAGCTTTCAGGCCCGTTACACACACACTCTCTCTGTCCTGTCATTTGGGCCTGCACAGCTGGGTCTGGGACCAGAGCAGGGCATGCTCTAGCAGACCATGGTAGATGCTGTTAGTCAATCTTGGAAAACAGGGTGATCTCAGCGAAGATGTGTCCAGTCATCAATCTGGGTTGGCAACAAAGCTTGGCTGCAGCCCAGCATGTGTGGGCTCAGCATTCATGACCTGGCGCAGGGCTGACACCAGGTGGCAGTGTACCAAAACCACAGGTCAATTTTCCAAGCTAAACATAACACTTCTCAAGTTCACTAATGCAGAAGCCACTTAACTAGTAGATAGGCCTGTGGGTCCTGATGACATTGACCAAATAGAGTTTGATTCCTTGCTTTGTTGTTTGATTTGGCGTTGAGGGTGGCTTTTATAGATGGTGGTGCTATGACTTTTCATGCTTTGTGATTGCAAGATTCTACTTCTAGAGATGGTATTAATTTTTTTTTACAGATCTGAGTGAATTCATCAATCATCTGCCTTTCAAATCAGTGGATTTATTCACTGATAAAAATAAGTGAATTTGATTTAGTAACTACTGATTTCGAGTGCTCTTTGCATATCAAATGTAAGCCATCACGACCCTATTAAGATGAAGAAGTTTCATCTAAATGCTATTTTAAAATTCTAAATATTTACTTTACCTGCATTTTACTAAATTCAGTGGTCTCTATAGTCTAAAATATTACTATAATCTCTATTTCACACTGAACCGTATGTTCGCAGTCAAAGGGCCTATTATTCAGGCCAGATGTTGTCATGTTTTTCATTAATCTTGTTTGTATCAAGTATTTTTTGGCAGTTCCCTGATACTCCTTTTCTACCACCATTAAATTTGAATAACTGCTGGAAGTGTCCCTAAAATGGAAGGAAATTAAGCACAGAGGCTTTGGGAGTATGTTTCTCTGAATGCAGAGTGTTCACTACTAACGGGCCCACAGGTGAGTCTAATCCGGATGTTCTCCAGAGGATGAAGGCAGCAGCTTAATTGCCATAGACACTGTGCCCAGGACAACTTCCCCAAATACTCTTCCATCCTTTGGAAGAGGCAGACTTGTCATGTCCGAGCCTTCTCTCTGGAACATATATTTACCCAAAATAACTATGAACATCTGTGTATGCCTTTCCAGTTTGCAAAGCACTTGTAATATGTCGCTATTAACATGTTGCTTAGGATAGCAGTTCTCAACTTTAAATTTTTTCTGTAACACATGAGGATGACATTGACATGTGTGAGACATACATTGACGTACCCAGTGATGGGCTTAATTTTCAGAGTGACCACGCGCTATGGCTCACACCTGTGATCCCAGCTGTTCGGGAGGCTGGAGGATCACTGAAACCCAGGAGCTGGAGGCTGCAGTGAGCTATGATTGTGCCACTGCACTCCAGGCTGGGTGACAGAGGGAGACCTTGTGCCCATAAAAAAATAAAAACCGAAAAAACCATAGAGTGGGATTTGCCAAAATTTTGCGTCTTCACATCCTTCCTACTAGAGAAAGCTTGTTGGAATTTAATTGAGTGGTGCTGAAGTTACTAAGACAACCTCGAAACTTCTCTAATTTGCAAATGTCGATCGAGGAACTTGGTACTTGAGTCATTGTGAATAATAAACTGCTTATGACACACCTCACAACTGAAGACACACTAGTTTATCTCAACACTGCAGCTGTGAACTTAGAGCCTTGTGAGTAATGGCATTTCTCATCTAAAGATGAAAGATTTATGTAAGGTGAGGATGAGGTGCAGGTAGGAAGTGCCGATAGAAGTATTGGTATTATTCGTGGTGGGGAGAGACGGTGCATAGAATTGCTGATTTATGCTTTTTTCTGGAAATCAATAGAAGTATTAGAACAGACAGAGTCAAGTGAATGTAGGTGAAAGATTGACTTCTAAGGGATGTAAAGACATCCAGCCTAAACTGACATGTTTGCAATGTTTATTTTCGCTTTATCTTCTTTTTCTTTCTTTTTTTCAGAGTCAAGGTCTCACTCTGTCACCCAGGCCGGATAGAGTGTAGTGGTGTCGTCATAGCTCACTGCAGTCTCAAACTCCTGCACTCAAGTGATCCTCCTGCCTCAGCCTCCCCAAGAAGCTAGGACTACAGGTGTACGCCACTATATTTGGCTAATTTAAAAAATATTTTTTGTAGAGACAGGGTCTTACTATGTTGCCCAGGCTGGTCTCAAACTTCTGACTTCAAGCAATCCTCCTGCCTGCCTCCCCAAGTGCTAGGACTACAGGCATGAGCCACCATGCCTGGCCATCTTTATAATTTTTTTTTTTTGTTTGTTTTTTTTTTTTGAGACAGAGTCTCACTCTCTTGCCTGGGGTGAGTGCCGTGGCGTCAGCCTAGCTCACAGCAACCTCAAACTCCTGGTCTCAAGCAATTCTACTGTCTCAGCCTCCCGAGTAGCTAGGACTACAGGCATGCGCCACCATGCCCGGCTAATTTCTTCTATATATATTTTTAGCTGTCCAATTAATTTCTTTCTATTTTTTTTTTTTTGGTAGAGGTGGGGTCTCACTCTTGCTCAGGCTGGTCTCGAACTCCTGAGCTCAGAATGATCCGCCCACCTCGGCCTCCCAGAGAGCTAGGATTACAGGCGTGAGCCACCGCGCCTGGCCCAGTTCTGATTTTTATGACATGTCTTAGAAGCCTATAATTATTACTTATTTATTGGAAATTAGACTATTTGCCATTTTACCCTTGAAGAATATTTCTTTTAAAGAACAAAATTTATCAAGGAAAAACAATAGATTGTACAAATGTTTAAAAAACTTAAAAATATTTAAAAGATAATGGATTATGAAAAATGACTAAAGAAGCAATGATATCTTTGGAAGAAAGCAAGAAACAAAGTAAGAATATTTCTGAACATGTCTGCAAGCTTAAAGAAATAAATCAAATGCCATAGAAAATCTGTTTGTTAAACGGAGAACTGAAGAAGAACAGAATGCAAGGAAACTGAAAAGACATTTGGCAAGACAGACGTCTATTGAATATAGCAGGGTTTTACAAAGAATATCATAATATTTGAGAGAGAAGATGAGGCTAAACCAAGGTATGAGAAGATGGGAATCTAAACTCTACTGAATTTACAAAGCAAATACTGACTTTAAGAAAAGCATGTTATTGTTACAGGAAACAAGACTACAGGGAGCATTGCACTGAGCTCAGTGAATTAATAAATTGTACAAAACTCTCAGAAAGACAGAAGTAAAGATCTTACCTATAAAGGGAATAAACTGATGTTTGAAGAAGTCTACTGGACAGCTAACATTATTTGATCTTGCTTCTGAATTTAAGGATAAAATAATAATAATAAATGAAATGCATGGGATGGATTTGACAAAGGACAGCTGGCAGATCACCTGAGTGAGAAGATAAAAAATAAGAAAAGACAAATGATAGATGTTTCCCAGACAAAAATGACATTAAGAATATTTGAAAAAGATAGTGACCATTTCCATTCCAAACTGAGTAATGAAGTGTCAGCCAGACATGAGCTGTATGAACAAACACAGAAGCTGGAACATGACTTTTATCCACTGAATTTAACCAGATCCTGGCAACAGAAATTCTCAGCGAAGTCTGTTGCCAGAAAGACACGACTCTGCAAAAGAAACTGGTTGAAGAACATGAATGGGAAAAGAAGCAGCAGACACTATCCATGACAGAGAAAGTGAAAACTTACAAGCAAAGAATTCATTCAATGAAGAATGAATTGCAGAAAACAGAGAGAAACTTCAAAACCAGATTATTCTTCATGATTTGAAAATTCATGACAATTGGTACCGCTCATGCTTCAGAGTGAGTTCTTGCTAACTTTGCAAAGAGATGATGCAAACTGTCAGCCTGAGATAGAAATTTGCCATAATGGTAACACTTTAAAGACTAGTAACTATAAACCCAACTGCAGACCAACCCAGTTCATCAAATAACATCATAGCAAGACCTCTTAAACCAAGCCAGTTCTTTTGGTCCACAAGTAGGGTGTTTGAACACCCTATTCCTCACTAGTGGTATACCCAGCTGTGATAAGGCTCTTCTCTAAGGTTAGATAAGTGCTTAGAAGTAAACATATGCCTATCTATGGGCCTTCACATACCTGGTCTTGAGGATGGGTGGTTATTGGAGGTAGCTAGATACCCTTACCAGATTCATCAGATGAATTACCAAAACCTGTCAATTCTGCTCCTATTACTTGGATCTGTTTACTTTTCTCTCCTCCTATTAGTATTTCAAGGCTGAGCTCAAACATAACCTTTCTAGGGATTTTTCACAGGTATTTTATTTGTATTTTGAAATATTTTACAAACATTTACAATTAAACACAATAAGCATTTAGAGAAAAGTTTCAGAATTCATAATTGGGTGGATATTTTGGGTTGGTTTGGAACTCTTGCTTTCTATTTCAATACACATTTCTGGGTACGTCTGCTTTTTGGAGAGCAGGTATCATGTGGATAGAAAGCAAAGGGCAGGCTCATGCCCTGGGTGATTGTACTTTGGTGTGTTGCCAAGAAAACATAAGAATAGGGAGAAATGTAGCCATCTGATTACCAGAATGACTTAATGGTCACTAATGACACAGATCATTAGAGAATTAATTCCTGATTGAATGAAGGAGACAATGAGTGTATATAAAGACACATACTAAGTGCTCAATAAATGTTGGCTCCCTCTTTTGCTTTATTTACATTTTCTTTTTAGTCAATAGTGATTACAATATATTTGAGTACTCTAATATAATGAAGAGAACATGGAACACAGAGTTAAGAGACCTGTAGATTTTTTCCTACTGTGTGAATTGAGCTGTCAATTTAACCTCTTTGATTTTAATCTGCTAAAATATCTGGTAATTAATACTAATTCCACCACATTTATCTGATTATTGTGAGGATGAAAACTGTAAAGTGCTATTACATATACTAAATGACTGTTTCCTTCAAATTTCATTAATGCGTTGAAGCTTATAAACTATGTCCATGCTATATTGCTGTCATATACATCAATAAAAATAGTAAGACTTCTAAACAATTTGATGCACCCTAATAAAAAGCTGAAACTCAGACATTTCACCTCCAGAGGCATAGGATCTTTTAAGTACATTAGAGAAAATATCATAAAATACTTCAAATGACAGTAAATATTCCAAAAAATGAATACTCTTATTCAGAATTCTGGAGGCAGAAAAAGGCAGATATTACGGTAAAGGAAAAAGCTGGAAATTAAACCTGCGGTCAGGGAGGGAAAGAGTAAGAAGTAGCTTGCAGATGAAGCTCTCCTGGCAGACGCATGCTGGGCTGGGGGGCTGGAGGAGAAATGTGCGCAGCGCAGGCTGCTCCTCCACACCCAGTGATCCCAGGAATAGGTCTCCAACAGCTGCAGCTGGCTCTCGGGAAGGAGAAACCTGTCTGAGCACAGAGGAGACAGATCATCCTTTCTGAACCAACCTCCCCCATCCTCCAGCTACGTCCAAATACTAAACCAGGTTTACCTTCAGATCTTCTGGATTAACCTTGCAAGCAGTCACAGATTAATTTCAGAGCCTCGCCCAAAGTCCTCCCACCTGTTTGCTTGCTTAATGCTTGAAATTCCTTCAAGATGGACCAAAGCCTTTCATTCCACAATTAAAAGTAAAAGGCTTAACCAGCAAATATCGAGTAGAAGTAGAATATTAACTAAAATGTATTGTCTCCATGCTCATAAAATGTCTGTACTACATACAACATACCCAGGAGGTCCTACAAGCCAAAGGGTTTACACCTGGACGATCGGAGCAGTTCCAGTTTGCCATACTGGACTGCAACCATTTGAAGTAAAAGTTTCTTGGCTACAACAAGCTTATAAATGATTCACACTGTTGCAAATATAAAACTGAGACCAAGAGAGATAAAACAACCTGTCCAAGGTCCCACACAGCAGATGCCAGCTTCCTGATGCCAACCTCAGTGCTCTTTGCTGCACCATGCTGCCTCTTATTTTTGAATTCGCATTCCGTAGCTGAGGTGCTGGACACAACCAGCACAAACTTTCCAAAATGCTCCATTTCACCAATGGCCTGCTTTGTTTTCTATAATATAGCTACTTGGGCAGATGTATTATTAATTCTTGTGACAGTCTCCCACCAGACTGGAAGCTCTTGAGGGCAGGATTCTCTTGTTCATCCTTTTATCTCTAGCAACAGGCATGAAGCTGATCACTTGCTGAAACTTTAAAGGAATACTGCCCGTGGGCTGCTTCTTGCATGCCAGCATTATTTCATAACATGTTAGTTTTTTGAAAAATAATTTTTAAATTGGTTGAGTTTCTATTCCTGCAGAGAGAGGACAATGGACCAAAATTGCCTTCTAAAACTACTTCTGAGTCATCTCAATGTAAGTTTAGTTTTAACTGGCACAAGGTGTAAATGAAGCATTTCAAGTTTATGCAAGAATTAGTTGATATTTATAAATTTTATAACTAGGAAAAAATGACCATATTTATGAGACAATTGGAGACTCTCACAAGATTATACTGGAAACCTACTGAACTTAAACAATAAAAGAAAGGGATTTCCAAACCAAGTGCAATGAAACATTTTCTGGGCTTTATGCAGATGCTTTGTTTCCAGAAATGGAATTCCAGCAAATGAGGGGTTGCCTTTATTGCTGTTTTTAATATTTAGATAATAAATATAGCAGAATATTCAACAGAAACTGTTCAGGACTACAAATAGCCTGATGTTGCAGCTCATTGACTTTAATGAGGTCTGAAGTGGCACAGTTGTTATTTCTATCATTCTTTTCCCACACATAAAGTGTTTCATTATTATGGTACTAGAATGTTTTACCCCATGATCCTACAGGGGATTTATCATGACAGCTTTTTTTATTTGTGCTTGTAGAGAAGGGGGCTGTTAGATGTCAGAGAAGTAGAGGTTGGGAAATAGGAAAGATGTGTTTCTTTGTGAGATTATATGCTATATGATCAGTGGTTATTATCTCTACAATGTAATATATTAACATGAAAAAAACATTAGTTCCCAAGCTTGCAGAAAAAAGTTTCAAATGAATTTTCCTGATTACATGTTTCTAATAGAATCTAGAGTGGTAGATCTTGTAAAGGTTAAGAAAATTTTTAAACTAACAAAAAAAAAAAATAACAAGTTAAACAGTTGAATGTAGTTTTTCACATACTCAATAAACAAAATAATGTTAATTTTTAATTTATCAGAGATTGAAACAATCTTCCTCGTGGAAAATGAAAAAACAAAAAGTGGGCTAACAGAAACTAGGATTTGTTTTCATTAATGGCTTTGGAACGTCCCAAGCTTTTGCCAAATTGCTGGTGGATGAATTAAACACAGCAGCACCACGTACACCACTACACATATGTAAATGGCCCAAATTTTTTTTTAAGTTGGTGCTAAACTAATGATGTAGCATGCCTGTTGCCCAAATTAGCACCCAGTGGTAAAAATAATCATAACAGAACTGGCTCGACACTGAAAATCAGTGATGGAAAAGGAGTAAACACAAAGGCAAGATGAAGCAATCAGAGTACAAGCAGGAGGACTTCAGAGGGAAAGGACAACATGAAAGTTGGAAACAAGTGTCAGGGCATGAGTATACTACAGCAATCCATGCAGGAGTGAGAAATAAGATTGCTCTTGATGGAAGAAGGAAAACGTGATGAGCCCATAGTATCAGAGGGCCCTGGGAGTGTACAAAATACTAGGATACTATAAAAGGGACAATGATGGTTAATACTTATAGTGCCATTGTACACCTTGTACTGGGCTAGGCATTGTACATACATCATCTCATTTAGTTATACTAGTTGTGTGATCTCAGCACGATTTTGGAAAGTGATGAAATAGAGAGGTCAAATGATTTGCTCAAGGTCACACAGCTAGCAAGCAATGGGTTGGAGGATTTCCAGACAGCCTGACTCTTGGATTATGAATGCTAAAACCAAACACTGGGTCACTTATTAAGCACACTACCGATCACTGTATTTTCTGATACATGTATACATAACTGTTATTAAGGAAAATAGGAGCTTTAAGTCAACTTAGAAAAAATAGGTTCATGAGTATTTCTGAAGGCTTTTGTTTAAAATTCTAGTTTCTAGGCTTATTTTTAGCTTCTCATTTGAAATAAAAAATAATCATGAGACATCACTGGCCAAAAGTTAATAAACTTTTATTTTATAAAGTTAAAAAGGAACTATTCTTTCTTCATACACTGAAAACACTCATGGTTAACCTAAGGGGATGCGATTAACACGTATTTCTGTATAAGCTCTGTTAATATACTCTCATACCATGCCCACCAGTTTTTATCCAGTACATTATATACAAGTATTTAAAGTGAGACAAACAAGAAAAATACTGATCTTTTAGAAATGAGGGATGTTGTCTCTATTATTCACTATTGTATTTTCAATACCTGGCACATAAGTAAATATTAGTTAAATGGATGACTTTTTTTCTTTTTTTTTTCTTTTTTTTTTTTTCCCACTAGACCACCAAGGAGGATGACTTTTTTTTTTTTTTAAAGGTGAAATAACAATAACACTTCTGTAGTATTTCTTCTGGTTAAAAACAAAAAACAGCAGAGCACAACTTTTGAAATCAGCTCTAAGGAACTACGTATTTGAACTTGCCTCTTCAACAAAGTAACTATGTGACTTTGGACAGATTAACCTTTTAGAACCTGTTTCCATATCGACAAAATGTAGATAATATCCACCTCAGACTTGTTCTGAGTATCAGGTGAGATATTTTACCTGCGAAGTACCTGGCACACGGCAGCTGTGGAGACACACATGCATCTATGCTGCAAAGCACAGTCATATAAAGGGAGGTGCCACAGAGGAGATATTTAGTCTTTGAGACTTGACTTTGATGAATTAGAAAACCAGGTGGAAAGGGCACCTTCTAGACCTTTTCTGCCTGCAATCCACCCTTCTTCACAAAGTTCCCCAAGCAGCCCATCTTTGCTTACAATCCCATCACTGCCCCCAGCCCCGACCTCACGGCCTCGTGGCCACATGAGACCCAACTGCGCAGCCTGAGGCAATGACCACGGACTCTGGAGCTCGTCTGTCTGGCTTCTGATTGCGGCTCAGCCACTTGCCAGCTCTCTGTGCCTCAGTTTCCTCATCTTCAAATCAGGTAAATCACAGTGTCTACTTTATTTTTGTGAAGATGTTACCAACTGATCCATTTAGAAACACATCTGACACAGAGTGAACATTCTTTGAATGTTACCAATTGTAAGTATTTTTCACATTTCTGAATTTCTCATTTGTCCACTATCTCCTTTGCAAATGGTAACTTCCACATATTGGGTTCTCAGTATTGACTCAATATTCTCAGAAAGAAACCCATTACCTTCCTGTCAGAATAGTTTCATGGCTTTTAGGATCTGGGCTATGATGACACAATTGTTCATTCACACAAGCTAGAAATATCAAAGTAATTTTTTGGTCCTTTCCTCTCATTTCTCAGAAATTCAGTGTTTTCTCAATTTTTTCTTTGAAATAACTCTTGCATATCTCTTTTTTTTTCCGTTGCTAATGCTACAGTTTGGGCCCTTGCTCTTCAGCTCTGAATTCTCTTGAAGCCATGTGCACACAACTACTATGGTATTCATTTTAACCTATTTTCATCATGCAGTTCCCTTGATCAATAAGCTTTCATACTAAATATGGGAGGAATTACTTACTTATTGGCCCAACACATAAGATTTTCTCTAATCTAACTAATCCACCCCCAAATCTTTATATGGTGTTAAAGAGTCTCTTTTGTCTGATCCCTGGTCATTCATCATTCTTGTCCTCTCCTTTCTTAAATTTAATTTCAAGAAGACGTAATATAGGAGTGACAATCTTTTCTCCTTAGCCATGTATTTGGCCCATTTTTCTCCTCTAGTCTTTTCTCCACATACCCATGAATTGATTCCTGTTGTGATATAAATTCTGCCCTGCACTATCTTTCAATACCACTACCAGTTTAATACAGTTTAATTTTAATTGAGTTGTTAAGTAAAAGTACACAATTTTTTGTACCTTTGTGTTCAGTTTCCTAAATAGGAATCAGAATAACATTTCATACTTCAAACTACATGTTTAAGGAGGAGCTGCTATTTGCCTATTTAAGGAATGAATTTGCCTGATGCTATGATGTATTTGGAAACGTCATACGTATGAAAAGTGCCCTATAAAATGTCAAATTATCTTGTTAAACTAACTGAGAAAAAATGCAGCGCAGGTTAGGGTAATGGTTGGCCTCCCATAGACAATGCTAACGTAGGTGATCTTCACCAGAAAATCAAGTCCCATTTGGCCATTAAAAATGATACTTGAAATCTCCTAACCTCTCCCATGGAGTTTCATTGCCTCCTTCAAAATAAACAAAGTTACTTCCTCACAGTTAAATCTCAGATTCACCCTGACAGGAAAATTCCCTAGAATACAAAAACATTATGAGTAGATTTCTATGAATAAAATGTTTCCCCATATGATTTCGTAATAATTCTAGCTCTTGCATGCTGCTATATCCATCACACAGCAAGCAAACATTTTCCAATGAAACTGCAAAAGGGCCAATCCAAGACATACAATTTTAACTTTAGAAGTTGAATTTCTTTTCTATGTTGTGTAGGAACTAACACAGATGTTTTTTAAAAATATGAAAAGCCTTTTATTTTGGTAGACACACATTCTTATGCCCTTAAATAACACAGAAACAAACAGCAAAATTTTGTTGGCTTTCCATCTGTCATCTTTTGTACTAACAGAGATGGGAACCTCAAAGCATGCCAAGGTTTGGATGTGTGTCAGGGGCCTAACTACAAGTGCCAATCACCCTTAAAGGATTTATGAAAGACCCCTGATAAAGTAGACCAGATGCTCTGGAACTATTAGGGGTGAAAGGTCAAGGGTTACAACTCTAGGTTATGAGGGAGAGGGTAGTTTCAAAGTAGAATTGGAGTTCTTTTATTTTGCTACTTGACTATCACAGGAGTTTTTCATAAAATAGGACAGTTTTAAAACATGGCATTTTATTATGGTATCGTGTAACATTAGAGGGAAAACCTTCGAGGAAAAAATTAATTGTAGTAAATATAAAAAGAACTGTGATGCTTAGAAATGGAATTGATATCATGAAATCTATTTTATGCTCCTGACTAAAATGACCTGTTTTTAATGTGCCAATAGCTGGCTCATTAGGTGTCTTTTAAGACACAAAAGAAAGTGTCTTGAATAAGACAACTGTGCAATATGATTAAAATAAATTTCTTATACAAAAAGCTTTGTGTAAAATATATTCAATAGAATAAATTTTCATTAATAGTGACTTTCCATATCTATATTTGAGTGAGAACAAAAATGAGAAAATTAAGATCTTAATCCATTTTGACATGACCTATATTCCATCCATATGCATATTTGCAAATATGTATGACTTAATCAGGTTTAATCATTCCCCATATTCAGCCTCATCACACAATATTGTTAAACAATCCTTAAATTCTACTGGTAAGCTTTGAAGTTAGTTAATGCTCAGCATGAAAAAGGATTACTATAAATAAGTCTCCTAGACACCTGACTAAATTTGATAATTCCCTGAATATTTTATACTGAGATAAAAGTGGGCATAACTAAAATAGTTCTTGACTATTATATTTTAAGAATAGCCATGAATGCCTTATGGTATTGACACTGTATATGTATGTATATGTTTGGTTTCTTTCTCAAAAGACCTCATGATTTTGTGAGAGATGCAAGGCCTAAAACAAAAGCAAAACAAAAACAATTAAAGAACAATGTTAGCCAGTAAAGCTGCAAATGGCATTGGTCATGCCACAGTTAGTCATGGAAGAGAGTTGAGAAAAGCTTGGCATAGACATGAAACTTTAATTTGACTTAAAAGAGTAGATTAAAAAGAGGATGTGGAATGTTTCTAACACAAAGAAATAATAAATGCTTGAGGTGATGGATACCCCAATTACCCTGACTATATGCCTATATCAAAACATCACACGTACCCTATAAATATATACAACTATTATGTACCCATAATAATTAAAATTAAGAAAATTTTTAAAAAGAGAATAAGGTATAATATAAAATAAGGCATAAACAGACACAGCTAATTATGTGCTCTGCAGCTCACCATGAGCCTACCATCGCTGGAACATGAACTTTGCTTGAAATAAGGTTGGATAAGTATAATTGGTCCAGGTTATCGAAGGCCTCAAATGGTAGGAGAAGAAGTTAAGAAATTCTCCAATAGGTAATAAAAAGCAAATTAGATAGAGTAGTAAGATAATGACATGAACATAGTGGTTTGTGAGGACTAACCTGGCAAGAGTATGGAAGTCAATTATGAGTCTCTTACAAAAGTTAAGATATGAAGTAATAAAGGATCTAGTGACAAACGGGGACAGAAAAAAGATACAGAAAGTAATATTTGATAAGAAGAAGCAAACTTGGAGGTTTAATTGAATATAGGGGGTGAAGAGAAGTTGAAAGTCAAAGATGTTTTTTAAGCATTTGAGTCTTATAGAATAAAAAAAGTTGGTGGTAGTATTTATGCATGTTGGGTAGATTAAACAAAATGTCCCTCTAGCATTAAAGCAATAGATGTCAACCTTGGACCTTGGAAACAGTATCAGAATATTGGCATTTGATATGAATTAGATCTTCTGCAGAGTCTGCATTTCCTCTTTTAAGACAAGATGCACAGACCTTTACAAGTGAAGGTGCAAGTCCCAAAACTTGGAAAACATTGGCTTCTGTATTTGGATGTCTTTGGCATTCAAGGTCAGTTTTGTAGACAATTACAAAATTCTACAAGTAAATGGATAATATTTAATAATATTTCAGAATCTATAACAACAAATCACCAAACTGAGGCCGAAACCTACTAGAGTTGTTTGTATCTTTCTATTGATTCCCTTCAAAATATGAGAAATCTTTCAATATTTCCACTCACATACAGTGACTTAATTCAGAATTTCCATCAGTGGAATATTGATTTGAATCATTTGCGAAGCAAAGAGACAGCAGGAACAGTGGACAGAGAACTAGAGACATAATTAATAACCTTGCTGCATGAAGTTCTATAGAATCTTAGATTTCTTATCTATAACATGAAAGGATTGTACCAGAGCTCTAGATTGTCTTCCAATAATACGGTTCTGTGAGAAGCAAAAGAAAATAATTTATTTCCTAACTAAATGAACACACCTGCTCTCTAGTACCTATAAAAGTTAGGTCCATCAAAGTAAATATAAGAATGCCAGCCAAGCCGCCATAGGTGGCACGTCACATAAGCAAACGTATTAAGTGGGTATCATATCGGCAACCACCGTCTTGAGGAAGTAAAGAGTAGAAGGAGAGCAATGGTGTATCAAATGCAATGGTGAGGAGGTCAGCCAGAGCCCAGAGTCCTTCTGGCTTTTCAGAAGCGTGGCAAGAACTCAGCAGTGGTAATGAATGAGAGCAACATGCTCTGCTCCTTTTGGGCTCTGCTAACCCCTTGGACTGATGGCTGCAGCTGAGAAATTCCAAAGGGATTGAGGAGGGGAAGTGCCCGGGGCATGATGCAGGCGCACAAATCCCCCGGAGTCCTGATCGTTCTGCCTGAGTGCACACGATCACCAGGCACAGTTGCCTGGTCTTGCTACATGCGCGGCCTCCCTCGTGAAGAAATGGAAGGACTGTTCGGGAGGAGGAACACTCCCGCCCCGTCGCAGCGCAAGTCGTGATAGATCAATAGCCAGTCTTTGTTCAGTCATGTCCATTCTCATCTGACCAGATCAGTTCTTCGTTCCAGAAGAGTGTGGAGAACTGTCTTCTATAGTTACCTGACAGAAACCTTTTGTTGTGTTTGTGGTGCTATAAAATATTGCTACAGTAACCCAAAGAACACCAAATGGCTTGTAAAAACCTTTTCTGTGCTTTATTTGTGTGTGGGAAGGTGTGTGTTTAAAGAATACATTTCTTCTCCCTTAATTCTATTTCTTACTTCTATTCTATTGGATGAAATAACCAACAATATCTAATATTAATTTAGAGGAAATAATGCAAAGAGAACTACGGAACAACTTCTCTTTTTGTTTAAAGACTATCTTCAGTGTGGTCATTAGGCCTAGATTTTGAGCCAAGATTGACAAGGCCTTCTTTATGATGACAGATTCGAGTACTCACTGTATGACAAGGTTTTTTATTCCACTGCAGCAACCAGTGATGAAATGCAATATGGTCAGATTAAAGGTAGTACATAACTACCCTTTTGCAGGAGTAATATCTTTGGCGAACCCACACATGCTCAGTCATTTAAATCCATAACCTGAGGCTGAGCAGAGTCCCATCAAAGTCTTCTTTACACACCCACCTGCCCTGGGGTGGTGCATACATCATTTGAAGCAAAGCTTAGTGACAGCTGCAGAAATGTACTCGGTGAAGTTAAAATAGACAGCAATCTAGAATAATAGTGATGGAAATATATGGACATTCATTTTTAAATGAATTAAATGATCCCTCCAAATCCAGAGCTGATTTGCAGCTGGTATACACGTCAGCACTACCACACTGGTTATTAGTCAGTGTTGGAAGCACCCCTCTCCCTAAGTGCCTCCCTTCCTAATATGTGACCATCCTGGCCCCTTCCCTGGAGCTCCCTGGAACTCCACACAAAGTGGGTACTAAAGGGGAAAATACCTGTGAACAGATCCCCGAATCTCTGTTCCAGCATTGAGACTGGTGTCCATTACAATTTGTTGGTGCCTATATCATACTGCTTGGTCAATATTTTGAATACCAGCCTGCCTACCTCTCTCATCATTATAGCACTTATCACATTGTATTGCAACTATTTCTTTACAAGTCAGCTTCTATCTACTACTCTTAAGCACTTGGAGACAGGGAACCAGTCTAACTCATCTTTGAGCCTTAGTGCCTAGAACAGTGGTAGTCTTAATAGATATTTGGTAAACTTATGAATGAATGAACCATAAAAATCAAATTTCATCATGTCATTTTGATAATATAACATTTTCAGATAAAGTTACTCTCATTCTTACACAGTATTTGTGATTTCTCATAAGGATTTTCCTGCAGACACACATGGCCTTTAAATTTGCATTGGCTTTCACATGGAAAGATAGCAAGAATGAACTAAAAATCCTGAGAGAATTCTTTTGATAGTTGTGCTTTTTGTCTTATCCCTACGACTTTCCCATGGAAGTGTAAAAGGGTTTAAAGGAGACCATACTGAGTAGAAAAATGTCAACATTAAAAAATTCTTTCATCAGACTCACTTATAGAATCATCTTTAGAACTTACATTTTTCAAATATCCACACTTCTGGAATGTGTACAATTGCTGAGAGACTCCATTGTGCCTCCCGATTCCCCTACCCCACTCCTTTAATGGGCCACCTCATCGTCTAAACACAGTGTAATTCTTTGATTTTCAGGGGAAAAAAATACTGAAAATATTTTCATCTTCACAGCATTTTAAAATTAGAACCAAAGTGTTTTTTTTTCATATTTTCAGTGGACAATGTTTTAATGCCAGACACAAACCTAAGTTTGGTTTCATCACATTGAGGACCATTTAGTACATCAGGAATCACAGTGGAAAAACTTCTTTTTGGGTGAATATATTCTCCATCTCCTGGTGAACAGTTTTTGTTTTCTTTCCCAGGGAGTAGTTTATGTGCTATGTTTAGGCCACACATGAAAGTAGTATCTCTCTCGTGAGACTGCCTTTGGCTCATGCTGATTTATTTGAGGCCAAGATTATGGTAATGATTTAAGGAGGAAAAAAAGCAAAATGGAATAGGAGGAAAAGATGGAAGAAAAGGGATCAGAGAGGTGAAAATTTTTCCCAAATTAATTCAACACAATTAAACTATGTCTTGGGAAATCAAAAGGCTCAGATCTCAAAACCAAAGACAGTGGGATAACGTCTTCATCAGGGAATCAGTACTGGGTATTCTATAGCCTGATGCACCAAAGGAATGTCAAAGATTCCAACAATAACCCCAAACCAATATTTTGTCTTCTAAGTTCAGGTCTCATTCCACACAATATCCAGAAGTCCACTGGGGCGTGCGCCATTGCTTTTGGTGGCTCCTCCAAGGCCAGCTGTGCATATCTCAGTAGCTTGGAAGCTGGCCAGTGCAGTAAGCCCCATGCTGGACTTGGAAAACTAAGCCCCTCTCTTATTGCTTTTTCACAGGTGGGACACCTGCCCTTTTCTTTTATCGAGGTCTTTCTAATGACATATTAAAGGCTCCCCAAACTCAACACAGCATTTGGATCATTACATTTGAATGAAAAAGATAAATGCAACAAAGAAACAGGAGTAATGAGTAAGCAGGATATTTAGTCTAAGGACCGGGCACACATGCAACAGATTTATCATTTCTGACAGCCAGAAAGGGAGGGTGGGAGGCAGGGGAAGGGGAGAAAGAGAGAAACAGGGAGGGAAGAAGTAAACAAACTTAGGATAAAAAATTTTTTCTTTTTCAATTTGTCAAAAAGAAGCTTACTTGTAAATCTCCCGCGATGACTCTGATACATTGCTATGTAGTGGTTTCTTACTGAAAAGCAGCAGCACGGCTGAATGAAAAAGCCTAGGTTTGATGCTCACAGATCTGGACTAGAATTGCATCCCCACTAAATATGTGATTCTCTAAATGTGACTTAAGTCTCTCAGTCTCAGTTTCCTCATCTATAAAACGGAAATGGTAAATGTGACCTCACAAAGTATTCATTTATTCAAAAATAATTAGAGAACTTCTTATGGCCTGGCTCTAGGTTTGGTGGTAAAGTTCAAATAGAGCAAGTATGCACAGGGCTTTTGTAATGGACTTTACATACAAACAGGGAGATGGATGGCAAACAAGGACAAAAGGAACGTGTTATGTATGTATCTATTGTGGCAAGTCCTGTTAAAGGTATAGTTAGGTCCTCCAAGAGGAAATAATTACGCCGGGGAATGAGACAATACATGAAAAGCATAGGCTATGCCACACATTAAGTATTCAAGAAAAAGGGATTCCTTCACCTGATGCTTTAACTACCCCAAAGAATTTAAAGATTTAAAAAATATATAATATTTAAATCCTTTTAAATTACATAAAATATGACAATATTAAATTTTAGACTTACCAGGAAACTCTTGCAGACTTGCCAAAACAGGCAATTTAAAACTGATGATACCTAATTAGTTTTAAAGTAGGACTGTCTTTCACGCAGATGACGCGTGTGACCACAGCTAAGAGGAAGACGGGACGGCAGAGAAGCAGGACGCTCAGCACAAACCCTTCCTGGGCCCCGTGCGGATGAAACGTTCACATCCATCACGGCTCTGTTTTCTTTTAGGGGAGAAAAGCAAGAGAACTGGGATTGTCCAGGAAATGTAGAAGCTGCTAGACTCTAAACATTTAAAAACTCATTTTATTTATTCATACATGAGGTAGGCACATGCTACTTACTTTAAATAGCTAAATTTTAAAAGATGGAATTTTTAAAAATAAAAACAAGATAACTATATAATAATAAATTTTGAAAATTAGTGCCCTTATTTTGAAATAGAAATTAAAATTAAAAAATAAAGAATAAAAGAAAAAAAGAAAATTGGGAAAAGCACTAATAAAAAAAACTCTCATTTCCCCAACACAACTATTATTTGATTTCAGTGTATTTTTATGACCATATATTTGGTAAGTTTGTTTTATATACATTTTTTCTTTTTTTGTTACTTAATCTCACATCATAAGCACTTTCCATATTATATCAATCTTCATAATCATTATCTTTAATCATATTTGGTTAAGTAGATGTTTCATTTTAGAGTAAGTAACATAATCCATGATCCTGATTTTACTGTTGAAGATTTTGGTTGCCCACACATTTTGACCACTAGCAATATGATGAACATATTTCTGCATATAGTTTTCTTTTTTCAAAATAGGTATAATCTCCTTGGGATGAAGTATCAGAAATATGACTCCTGGGTTAAAGGGAGTCAAAGATCTATTTTGTAGAAATTGATACATATTGCCTCGTTGCTTTCTAAAACATATATACTAATTTATATTGCCACCAGAAACAAAAATGGTTCAAGTCTCCACATTCATGCCAGTGCTGGACAATCTCATTAATTTTGAAATTTCTTAGTTAATAGATAAAAGACAATACCTCAATTTAACTCACATTTCTTTCTTTACTAATTAGGCTAAACATTTTTTATTTAATGGTTACATTTCCTCTTTATAAACTCAGTTTATGTCTTTTGTATGGATGAGTTTTGAGAAACAGTGAAATAATAAGAAATCTATATTAGTTTGAAAACTGGTGTTTGAGGTTATTATCATCACTGAGGTTTTCTTTCCTGTGTAAAATGTAATCCAGTCATTCACAGGGATCCCAGAGTTTGGAATTTTGCTCTCCCTGCAATTATAGGATCAAGATGAGTCTCTCAAATCTGGTGGCTCATAGTGATTTCACCATTTCTGTTCTTTCTAAGGTCTGTAACACAGACTCACCCACATTCTTAGCTTGCAGAACCCTCTGCAAGTATTCTGTCTTCTTTCTGAAACCTTTTGAAGACGCTGAGATGACAAGCACCATGACCATTACACATGTCCAACCTCACCAAGATGTCTTATTTCTCAACAATAAATGTTGCAATCAGCACTACAGCTGCCAAGCTATGCCTTGCCCAGATGCATTAAATCAGTTGCATAACTCTATAGGGGGCCCACATAAAACTTTATACTGCTCAGCACCACCCCATTCCAACCCCCAACACGAGCTGCCCTGACTCTGCACCACAGCGTAGGATTTAATAGCTTATTCCAGTCCTGCACTGTGTTCGGGGCTGGTACCTGCAATCGAGTTTTATCAGGTTGAGGCTTTTCTCTGAGGACAGATTTACCATTATTCACTAAGTTTCCAGATGGGATCACTGTACTGTTATACACACAATCTGGCCTATTGCAAAGAACCCATGAGAAAGAGTGAGAGAGAGAGAAAGAGAAAGAGAGAGAGAGAGAGAGAGAGAATGAGAGAGAGAGAGTGTGTGAGTGTGTGTGTGTTCGGTGGCTGGCAGGAAGGAAGGACTCATGTAAGAAGAGAAACCAAGACCTGGGCCTCTTCCCTCAGAATAAAAAAGCTCCTTAAACACCTTTTAACCCCTCAATGTAATTTCTGTTGCTAATATTCCTTTGAAATCCCTGTAGGGTTTGGAAATAACCCTAGAGGTAACCACCATGATGAGCATCATGAGAACATGGAGATTCATTAGACCAGAGATTCCATGAAGACAAAACTCATTTCCATCCTTTGACCTGGGCTCTTTCACCTGGTATGTATTTACTCAAGAAGAATAACACAATTGCAGCAGATCTTTAATAAGTTCCCCCTGGTATGTTGGCTTCACAATATAGCATTTTATTGTTGACTGCTAGATATTTAAGGTTTAGCTCTGAATCACAACAAAATGTATCCTTTGGAATATTGCACTTTTATCAGTTCGTGTGGTCTACTGACTGTCAGTGCTCCGTTACTCATTCTAGCAATAACTTATATAATTTAGGGTGCTATCATATCTTTCCTGGTTGCTTTCCCTAGAGGCTGAAAACACTCAATTCTGTAATGTCTTCTCATAGATCATATCTTCAAGCTTCTATTATTTTGCTGTTCACCCTTGGATTCTACTAATTTCTCAGTGTCATTTCCATGACATAATAGCTATAACTAAAAATAGTAGTTTAATAAATAGAAAGAAAAACAAAAACAATGTCTTTTTACCCAGACCCTAATCACTCAACCCACAAAAAAGATGTAGATTATCTAGGCAAGGTCAACATTCAATATTTGTGTGGCTATTTGGACTAGTTGAGGAATGAATCAAAGTGGCTCCAGAAAATATGACCAATTCTAGTCCCCTATCCCACAGAATTACTGGCTTCCTTTGTTCTGAAGACAGAATAAGCCAACTACTCTTAAAAATTCCTATTGTCACAGAAAATGAAGTGTACAACATCATCATGCCAAATGATACAAAATGCTAAACAGGGTTAGGGAATGTGTAAAATCCAAGGTGTTCTCCCATGCTACTGAAACCATATCCAAATCTAATATACATGGAGCTGGATTTCTGATGATGTGACTTAGTTTAAGTAACAAAATTAACATAATATCCAAAGGGAGTTCTGTGTGTTAGTCTCATTAATTAAGAGAAAATGACTGAATGACTTTATTACAATAGTCCTGTTGTTTAGGCATTCAATGGAACCACAAAGCTATGAAAATTATAGATCTTTCATTTAAGAAAACTGAGCTTGTTTTAGCAAATTTTTGCAAAGTTACTAGAGTGCCACTGATACTATTCAGGCACTCATACAGCACAAAGGTTCTAGTAAGATTGAAAGAATCATGCACATAGCTTGAAAGGAATTGGTGACATGAACTCATACATTTCTACAACAAAATAATTCTCCTGAAATAAAATGGCAAAGTAAGGTGAGCTTTGTCTTATATGTATCCCATAACAAAAAAGTAAAATGACAAAGAAAATGTATTAATAATTTCACCAAAATGGGTTATTTAGTTTCTCAGTAACAGATATAAATAGATTCTCTAAAGGCAGATAATATTTCCCAGATGGCAACAATTTTATGATGGGAATATGACAGTCAAATATTAATTCAAAATCCAGAAAACAATAACATTTTCTGAGTTGTTGGTATCTATGGTGAAAGTTCCAACAACCAGAACAGAATATCATTATTAGTCTCATTATTTTGTCCTTTAAAATTCACACCTAATGGGTGTGGTGTGCACCGCCTGGAGGATAGACATGCTTGAAGCTCTGAATCGAGCAGAATAAAGGCAATATATGTAACCTAAACATTTGTACCCCCATAATATTCTGAAATAAAAATAATATAATAAAAATAAACCAAAAATTTAATTTTCAATTGATTTACAGGTATTCTCTATCCTGTTATAATAATTACTAGATTAGTCATCTAAATACACTTTAATATGGGAAACATTTTAAAAATAGGTGTACAAAAAAAAATAAAAATAAAAATAGGTGTACATACAAACAAGAAATTTTAAGTTACTCCATAAATTTGGGATTAAAATTAAGACAAGACCAGAATCATGTTTGAAGGGGGAAATGATCATAAGAATTGGTATTATGTGATCTGAAAAAGACAGAATGACAAACAGATGAAAGATAAAATTACTATTAAAACCTTATTTTTCACCTATTAGATCTCATAAAATTGTGAGAGAACACACACTTTTAAATTACATTTTTTCACCAAAAAACTACTAACATTGAAAAAATATGTAGCCCCAAAGGAAAAAAGTTAACACAATGTAATAAACAGTGTTGGGAGCCAACATGGCCGTGAAGCGGCAGCTTATGGCAGCCATTTATGCCAGCCTTCACTTCCTCCTTCTTCCTCCTCCCCTGGAAATTCCCGCGCTGTATTTGAAAGTCCCGCGCTTCCTTTCCCGCGCGCGCCAAGACCAACGGCCCCTGCTC
>CAUYSK010080853.1:0-15277 GCA_963575035.1 Avahi laniger
TCTAAATGCTAGAAAAACAGGGTGGGGTTCTTTGTTTTTCTTTATTTGTTCAGTATTAACTCATTTATATACCATATAAATCACACTGCATTGTTTGCAATTATATTATGTATTGTTTCAGAGATTCTGGAATTTAAAATGTCCTATTACATCCCTGTTAAGTAAGTTCCCCGAGGGAAGGACCTTCCCCCACCCCACCCACCCAATCCGTGTCCCCTCTAGATACAGGAATCGGCCCAAGCCAGGAAACGAACCGTGTGCCGTAGACTCTGCGGTCACGCAAGGATGAAAAAACAGAAGCACCCCTGCCTCCCCCAGCCAACACACTACCTTAGGACCGAAGCATTTTTCCGGCAGTTAAGGGCAGATCTGACGGCTAGAGACTTAACATTTTTTGATAACGAATTTAAAGTTCAGTGTTTCGGAACCGTAAATGTGCCCCGAGGTGACATAGTCTCTCGCAGCGGTGGTCCAGACTTGGCCTCGCTGGGGCAGACTGCAGGGCTCCTGCTCTCCTCAAGCCACAGTAAAGGGGAAAAAAGTTAGTGGAACCTGTCCTAGAATAACAAGAAGCAGCAATGTTTTCTTGTCCGTGTGTAGACCCCCACAGACACCCACAAGAAGACCCTCTCTTACACTGATTTTATGCAAAGGACTTCCAAGACATATGAACCAATAACGATCATTTATCCTACAATGAACATGATTGTCTTAGCTTCAGCCACCAAAGTCTCTCCAGAACCCAGGAAACCCATGGCCCCGTGATCCTTTCCATTTGTCTCTCAGTCTCGCTGGCCAGTCTGTAGACCCCAGGATATTCTTACGTCTTCAGCTGCCGTGTCTATGCTGATAAGCTCCCAAATTTATCTCCAGCTCATAGTGTACTCCACCCATGCATCCACCTACCTCCTAATGTCTGCCTCCTGCTGAAGGTCTTCCAGGCATCCCAAGGTCAAAATGTCCCATCTCATAATCCATGACCACTTCTCACTCTAACAGCTGTGGGAGAGGCATCACCAATACCCAGGAGCCAAACCCAGACACGCAGCTTTCATTCCTCATCTCCTTCAGTCAGTCACCAAAGCCTATCTATTCTGTCCCATCTGCCTCTGGAATCCATCCATTTCTTTCTCTCCCCGCTGTTGCCATTCATGTGCAAACTATCGTTTTTTTACTTAAAACCTGCAAAGGCAGCCAGGCGTGGTGGCTCCCCCCTGTAATCCTAACATGTCTGGGAGGCCGAGGCAGGAGGATCACTTGAGTTCAGGAGTTCAAGACCAGCCTAAACTAGAGAGGGACCCCGTCTCTACCAAAAGTAGAAAAAAATCAGCCAGATGTGATGGATGTGCATTCCTGCAGTCCCAGCTACTTGGAGGCTGAGGCTGCAGGATTGCTTGAACCCAGGAGTTTGAGGTTGCAGTGAGCTGTGATGACACCACTGTGCTCTAGCTGGGGCAACAGAGTGAGACTCTATCTCAAAAACAAATAAAACTGCAAAGACTTCTTAACTAGACTTTCTCCAGTTTTACCCATCTTCAAGCCATGCTCAGTAATAAAATCACAGCAAATTTACAAAAACACAAGTCTTATCACATCCTATACCCACTCAGCCATTAAAATGTAACCGAAACTCCTTGGTGGGACTGGGCTGCCCCATGACCTAGCCCTGGCCAATGAGGCTGAACATTCTCTCAGCCCTTCACATCTCCTTCCCGACGCTTGCTCCGCTCTTCTGTCTGTGTAAAATGTTTCCTTCCGACTTCTCTTGCCCACCACCACCACATGCACACACTTACACACTTGTATGTAAGGTTCAGGCTCTTTCAAACTTTCCAAATGGATTCAGTTTGCTAATATTTTGTTGAGGATTTTTGCGCCTACATTCATGAGAGATACTGGTCTATAACTTTCCTTCAGAGTTATGTTTTTACCTGATTTGGTATTAGGTAGTGCTGACCTCATAGAATGAGTTAGGAAGTATACCCTCTGCTTCTATTTTTCTGGAAAATAGAGAATTGATGTAATTTCTTCTTTGTATATTTGGCAGAATCTACTAGCAAAACTATCTGGGCCTGGGGCTTTCTGCTTTGGAAAGTTATTAATTTTTTATTTAATTTCAATAGATATGGGCCTATTGAGATTATCTATTTTTCTTTGTGTGAGCTTTGGCCAGTGATATTTTGAAGTATTATTTCCATTAGGATCAAGTATGTATTCAAGATGATGATTATTATGAGTTAATCAAATCATAAAGAAGTCCTTGCAAATTAGGAGTTAGAAAAAAATGATCTTTGTTATTGGTAAAGGTTCTAATAAATTATACTGCATATATTTAACCCACTGCAAAATAAATTTTAGGTTTGATTACTGAAAGAAACATAGAATTCATTTTAAACTGACAATGCCAAACAGCAACAAATGAATAAAACATCAACAACAATGAGAGGCTTTTCATATTTTTGAGAATTCCTTTTAGGATCAGAGAGCATATTTTCTCAAGATTTCAAAGGAAGAGTTAAAGTCAAAGCATTTTAAAAACAAAAACAGTTTACTTGCAAAGGTTCAAGGGAGTCAGACTTCAGAAAGACTGGCTCACCAAATGAAAAACATAACAGGCATTTAAAGAAAAACATAAAGAAAATCGACATAATTACTAAGCTTGCATTAGTTGTTCATGGTGGAAAAAAATAAAATCTTATTACATGATTATCATATCCAAAAAGGTTTGACATAACTTGAAACATCAGCTATGTAAAGGTCAAGGATAAAATTATCCTTTCTGGGAGTTTGGGAATATAAGAAATGCTCAGTGTTTCATTATTTTGGGACCAAAAATGGAGAGGGTGATCCTGTTACTTTTGGTTCATCTTCAAGTACGAAGTGCTTCATCATGATGTAAGCAGAGCATAGCATTTGCTTTGTTTCCAGAAGCATAAAGCACATGCCATTATTACAAGATACAGGTAGAATATTTCTTATAACTCTATCATTGTTATAAGTAAATAAAAACCCAAAGTAGAATCACTGACTCTCATTTACTGTGGTTTCTATGCATTTCCACCAGTCTTTCCTGGTGCACCATACTGAGCTATATTCTTTTACTTGACAACTTTCCACATAAATGAAGACAGCTGTTATGTTCCCTGCACCATCCTGATGTTGGCAAGAGGTGGACTCTTGACCATCATATATCTAACATGCATAATATTAATAATGTGTGGCCTAAATACTCACTGTTGTAGTTACAAAAACTCCTTGGAATAATTTTTAAATTGTTTCTTTGTAAAAGAAAGCCCGTTACTAATAATGGTAATGGAAATTAAGAGAAAATATAGATGTCTAAGAAAGTGACGGTTCTCAGTGACAAATATGATTTATGAAACAAATGAGCAAAACGCTAAATCTTTTGTGTGTCCAGGCTCAGCAGTTCTGTCTTTCTTGCTCTGGTGACTGTTGTAGCTTCTTCTTTTCCCTCCCCTTTTCCCTCCTTCCTTCTTTCCTTCCTTCTTCCTTCCTTTTTTTAATTTTAGAAAGGAATGAGGGTGAAGGGGAAGATCTATACATATAAGCCCATGCATGTACCCACTACGTCATCTTCTTAAAAAGATTTTAGATTCTGATTCTTACACTTAGGAGGTTCACTGTCCTTCCTTAAAGATTTAGCTATAAGGAATAAATGTCAAAGTTTCCAAATGTCCAAGTCTAACATAGTATCTGATAATTATCAGAGGTACTTGATGCTAGGAGAAACAGAGATCATTACAGTGGCAGGAAAGAAAATTTCCTCATATACAATTTTAACAATACATTTAGGATATTTGAAAGGCATTATGCCAATACAGGTTATAAGTCTTACTAGTTATTAACAATATATTCCTTATCAATATAATTTAGCAGGCAGGTATGGTATTTTGAAGGGGCCATAGAAAAAAATGACCAAATCTACTGACAACAATTTGTCGATAACATTCTCTCTTTCTTATTTCAAAGGTGTCCTTGAATGGCCGTTTTGGACAAAACTGGTTGTGGTGGCCATTGGCTTTACAGGAGGTCTCGTCTTCATGTACGTGCAGTGTAAAGTCTACGTTCAGTTGTGGCGCAGGCTGAAGGCCTACAACCGTGTGATCTTTGTACAGAATTGCCCCGACACTGCCAAAAAACTGGAGAAGAACTTCTCGTGCAATGTAAACACAGACATCAAGGACGCCGTGGTAGTGCCTGTGTCACAGACAGGCACAAACCCACTGCCATCTGCAGAGGGCGGCCCCCCTGAAGTTGTGTCAGTTTGATGGAACCAGTTGGGAGTTTCTTCACTGAAGAATATCTTTCTAGCCCTCAGCCACTACAAATGACAGAAGTGATCCTGAATTATTCACTTCCTTTAGCTCCTCCTTTCTCCTACTGACGCATTTTTCCTACTTCGCTCAAAAAGGAAAGGAGAACACACCAAATGACCAGGATCCCATGAAGTATAGCCTGAAGTGTGATATAGAAATCTGACCACTGGAGAACCACTGGAGCAATGGATGTTTTTAGGCAATGGTAACAATTAAATGGACCATGATACTCTTTGTAGTAGCAGGGGAGAAGTTCAAGATTGTAAACTTGAATCGCAATGTGTATTTCTTCTAGGGTCTTGTAATGTTAACTATCTCATTTGGAAATAACAAACATATTTGGTTTTAAGCCTGACATTGTCTGCATTATCACTGAGTCACATTGGAAGCAAACTCGGAGGATGCATATTTTGATATACTCGGACAGCTAACAGATTTTTATGGGCTATAGTGGAGTCCAGTTATTTTGACAGATGCATGTTTTTAAAACAGATGCAATATACATTTGAGGATATTGATACTCAGAATTGTTTAAATCATGAACCGAAGATTTTCAGAGAATTTTTGGGTTTAATTAGTTCTGTTAAATACCCACAGAAATCAGCTATCAGGTCCTCTATTTTGTCTCGCCCCACATGCTGTCCAATAGAAATAGAACGTGAGCCGCAAATTCAGGCCACATATGTAAATTTTTAATTTCCTAGTAGCCTCATTAGAAAAAACAAAAATAAGTGGTGAAATTAATTTTGATAATATTTTTTATTTAACACTATATATATAACTTATTTCAACTGTCATCAATATAAAAAGTTATTGAGATAGGATAATTTGCATCTTTGCATCTCTTTCTTTGAACCGAATTTTCAAAATCCAAAATTCACTTTGTATTTTACAGCACACCTCAATTCGAATTAACTTTATTGGATAGCGCAGCCCCCAAATTAGAGACTAGGCCTCTGTTTTATTTAACAGTTGAATATTTCAAAACAGCAACTTAATTCATTCTTTTATTTCAAGCTCCACAAATGGTATGATTTTACAAAGCACTAAATCAAATTAAGTACCCAGGTTTGAAGAGTTAGATGTAGTTCACATTTCTCTAAAGAGTTAAGTATAGAAAGGTAAAGCAATCTGCCTGTAGCAAAGTTGTGAAATTAACTTCTGTTTGCTGCTAGGAAGCACTTATGGTAGGGAAATAAAAATTAAATATTTTTTTGTTATTAAATCAAATGCATAAGGTTTCCCCCTTCCCCCCCACACAAGGTGTCAACTTGACAGATAAGTAATTATGACCAAGAATCTAAATGTTATTGTTAAAAGCTGACAGGATTTCCCTTGCTCAGTTGGGAAGCAAAAATATTCAACAGATTCTGTGATAAGTAATAAATTGTTTAGGTTTGACAATTGATTATTATGTTTCTTGCATATTCATGTAAAACTGAAGTGTGAATGATACTTCAGTGAGCTAGATTGATTACAGATATAGTAGCCAGTCGCAGAAAGATATCCTACATAAAAAACGGTGATCTATTTTTGTTAGCTGTCATGTTTATTAATGTGAAAGGCAGCGATGGCCATAAGAACCAAAGCATGGGTACTGCATTGCACAGATCTGGGTGTCACATCGATGCACTTTGTAATTATCAGTGTGCTTGTTCACAGATTATCATAGAAAAAAGGAAAAAAATAACCTTTTTATGAGGAGAAAGATGGTATGAATATTAGTAGTGGCTGACACTGAGTCCAAATAGTCCCCATCCTAGAAATAAAGAAAAGTGAAAAATGTCAATTTTGTGTGTGTGTGTGGCGTGTGTGTATTCATGTGTAGACACAAGAAAAATGTTAAGGTATTCAGTCAGGAAACGAAAGGTTTAAAACTCATCTTTCTTAAAACTTGTTAAAAGCATAGGGAAAACGAAATTGAGGTAACTGAACTGAACCAAAAATTCATACAAATAAAGACATACATGGTGTTTTTTAAAAATATATGAACCTTAAACAAACTACACTTTGTATTAAATTCCTTTTAAATTTGTTTTAAAGATTTAAGATAAAGATTTAAGATAAATGTATTTAAGATAAATACATTTATGAATAATAAAGCTTTGAGTGATTTAACCATGACACCACACCCAAGAGATTAAGCTTGATACAATTTTCTTGTTAATTTTTCTAAGTTTTTTACTAATCCATTTTTCCTGTGGTTTAGCAAAGACAAAATGCTGTTTACAAATATTCCTGGTGGAAAAATCTAGTCACCAGCAAACAAAGAAATGTTGATTTCTCTTTTGTTTGCTCTGGAAGTAAAAGAACTATTTACCTTAATAACCATGGAAAATATTGTTTAAATTCTGTATGAACCCAAGCAAGATAGATAAGTGCAGAGCTCAGTTCACGGTGGGAGATGATTGGCTAAAATAAAGGCTCATTTATTAAGAGCTACACTTAACACCAAGAAAACATTTCTAAAATGAAAAGCACAGATAAGCATTACTGTATTCATGACCAAAGATGACATGGGGTTTTAAAACTACACCTAAATTGTCAAAATTAACTTTTGTGGGCTTTGATTTTATTGAAATGAGAAAAACAATATAGCTCTCTGGTAGATTAAAAGTCAATATTTTATTTTGCTATTCTTCTGACCTTTTAAAACCCCGAAGTTCTAAATTTCGATCTTTAAAAAGCTTTCTTGCAATGGCTGTTGGTGGTTCAAACATCAAAAAACTACATGCATTTAAAACTCAATGCTGATTCTTTTCTTTTTACATTCTATATGGCAATGGAATATTTGCCCTTTCAAACAGTGAAAAGATTTAGCTTTGTGGTAGTGCTTTATGTGAACTGGATACATTCCTCAAAAGAGACACTGCACTACAGAGGGACAATTTTTTGAGGCATGTTTACCTGCTCATGTAAGAAATAAAATGGAATTGAAACGAAGGACTAAAATTGAAGAATGGACTTACAGTTCTATTCAAAATCTTGGCTTTTTATAATCATGAATCTGTGATATTATCAATACCATAAACCACAGATATTAATGCTATTAATTTTTTAACTAAAGAACTGTCACTTTTATTGTATAGGATTAAAGATTAATAAATTATAAAAGAATGAAATTCCACCTTGAGCCCAAAAGGCAATTAATCTTAAGTACAAAAACAAAACAAGAATCAAAACAAAACAAAGTGATCCCAAGAACCTGGGATACAGCAATGCATAAATGAAGGAAGATAGGTATATAGTGAAGAAGTCTTTCAAAATGTCCCAGCATTAAATTGCACACTGAGCTGCTGTTACATGTGACTATAGTCCCATAGAAATGGCCTCAGTTATATTTTATCTGGTTTCACAAAAAGTCATTCGGTACCCTTTAAAACATCTGTTCCTTCGCTGAAAAGTTAGCTGCATCGCAGAGGGAAACCAATGAAAATAATCTATAGAGACTTTCAAAACCTGTTAAAAAAAAGTTTAAGACATCAGTAAGAGAAATTATAAAGATCTTGGGGCTGAGGTGGGAAGATTATTCCATCTGCCCCACAGAATTTACCCTTCCTTGTTTTGAAATGAGTATTTTGGAACAAAGTAGAGCTTTTAAAGGTTATTATCATCATTTATTATTACAGTTGTTATATAATACATTAAGAAAGATGAAAACCTTTTTTCTTTCCTTAAATCAGCCCAATGGTGCTATTTTACATATCGATACAGTTGAAAGGAAGTACTGTTATTTTGGGCTGCAGTGTTTCCTCCACATTGAAGAAAGCCCTTTTTGAAACTGGATATTGCATTAAAACAAAGAAGAAAAAATTATTTTAACTGTGTGCAATTTTTGAAATTGGACATTTGTACATCTTTGGTTTTACCTAATTCTCTTGCATTAACTATTTACTGTTTTGTGAATAATGTGTGCTAAGACAAATTAAGAAAAAATTATCTGTGAAAGACTTTGTATATTAAATAAGTGACCCAAACCTTGGTTGTGGTTTCTATACTTTTTGCCTAACATACTGGGATTCCTGCAGATTTGTATCTGAAACATTCAAACATTGTGATATTTTTAAGATTTTACAAGAGTCTGACTATATTTATAATTATTTTAAAGCAAACATCCATTGACTAACCTATAATATTGTAAAAAGGAATAAACAGGTGCAATACAGAGGAAAACCAATGAAAATCTATACGGAATTTCAAAACCTGTTTAAAAAGTTTAAGAAAACTCACAATGTAATCTTACAAAAGATTTTCTAAAGAATGAGGCTTGGATATAGAAAAGTCATAATATAACAGCATTTTTCTACTCAGAGAGAAGAGTGGATTCAGGCAATTGCATGGGTCATCAACATTAGGAGAAAGACATTGGAATCTAAGAGGTTTGGCGATAGCAAAGAAAATGTCCCTTTTCAAATGTCTAACATCTAAGTCTAAATTCAGGGTAGGACTGGCTGGCACAGGGCACCTACAGGTCTTTCTACTAGTCTACTAATAATATGAGCTCATTTTTCTGCCCAAATTGGATATCTGACCTTATGACCTTCCCCATCACCCAAAAATAAACACTCCTAGATCACTAATCACTGTCATTGTGCGTTCAACTAATGACACTAAAGTATTAATATTAATAGGTGCTGTAACAGAGATTACCAAGAGTAGCAAGGGTGCGGGCATAGAGATACTTTAGATAGAGAAGTAACTTTTAAGCTCAGACCTAAGGATGAGAGAACAATCAGTAGGGCCTGCAAAAATTCAGGGGAATGTCAATGCAGGCAGAATGAACAGTAGGTACCGAGGCCTGAATGGGAAATGCCAGGCAAGGCTGACAGATTCAGCCAGGAAGGAAACAAGCCACTGTTAGAATCAGCTTTTAGTTACCCCTCCGTGTCCGTGGGGAGTTGGTTCCAGGCTCTCCCGTGGATACCCAAATACATGGATGCTCAAGTCCCTGATATAAAAATGGGCTAGTATTTGCATATAACCTAGGCACATCCTCCCGTACACTTTACGTCATCTCTAGATTACTTATAATACCTAACACAATGTAAATGCTATGGAAAATGTTATACTGTATTGTTTAGAGAATAATGGCAAGAAAAAGTCAGTACACATTCAGGACAGGTACAGCTTTTTTTCTGACTATTTTCTATCTGTGGATGGTTGAATCCAAGGATGCAGAATCCTTGGATACAGAGGGCCAACTATACTTACATACACAGTAAAATACAAACATAAAGGTGCCACCTCCGTGTATGTTTTGTTCCACAGCAACCCAAACGGAACAGGGGCCAGATGACATGATAATGCCACAGAGGTAGGGCACCCTGCTGCCGGGATGCCAACTCCACGTTGTGTCTAAGTACAGTAGTTTTATAGCCTACAGCCATACCCTAATGGCACTTGAGGTGGAGTCTCATAATCCATCAGAACCCAGGAGGTAATGATGAACTCACTGTACCCTCCGTAGGAGACAGAGAGGCACCTGATATCCTCGTATCTTCATGTTCCAGGAAGATCACAGGACATTGTTCCAAGGCTCAGGGCAGCTGCGCAAAACCTTGCCTACATGGACTAAGTGGACACACACAAGGTCATCAGGGTGCTGCCAAGAGGAGCAAGAATGGTGGCAGGAAGGCCATTTAGGAAGCCACTGCACCTAGGACGGCACGACATGGTTTAGGTAGGCTGAAAGGCAGAGACAGCTCAACATGGAGTGATTTGACTTTCATTTTGGAAGTGGATCCAGAAATACTTGCTAATTAAATTAGATTAGGGGAGAGCATGGGAGAGACAATGTGAAGGATCAAAACCAGTTTATAGGCAGATGTTTGGCTTGAGAAATTAGGTAAGAAACTTGGGGGAGAATCAGGGTTACTAAGAAGACACAGGGAGTGGGGACCAGAACGTAAGTTGGAGTGTTTGCCTGTGAAAGGAGAAAGAGATACTATATCCATTAAAAGAGAAGAAAAATGATAGTTCTTATTTACTTAAAGGTGTATAAAAAGCCAACCGTTGAACATTGAGGAGGCTAGTATTTAAGACAAGCTAGAAAATATGAAAAAGTAGTAAAATAATTATCTCAAAGTTAGAAAATGAACTTAATAGGGAAACACGGTAAGACCGCTAAACAGTATTGAGAACCCACTTTGATTTGCTGGCATGAATGTGAAGATGGCCTGTCCGGTATTCCTCAGCAATGCTCCGCTGCTTGGGAACAGGCATGAAGGAAACCGCTAACAGCTGGGTGTTGCTTGCTGTGGACTTTGAAAGAATACTTTGCAGAGTCACACGCAAAGGAATTGAGGACGTATGCAAGGAAGCAACGAGGAACCTGAAGCTGAGCTGAACAAAACATAACCGATGACGGGAGACAGACGGTGACGCATAATGAGAGAGAAGTCAGAGCACAGAACGTCAGCAAAGGAGAGGAATAAGAGAGTGAATGGAGAATGGATTCTCAAAATCAAATCTTCAGAAGTTTCAGCTGCTGCTAAGGATCCAGGTGCTGCTAAGGATCCTGGCCTGCGATGGGACGGAGGAAAAGATTAGCAAACTTAAAGGTCATTGTGTTGCATTTGGTATCCATAAGGAATCACTAAAATGACCGCCATAGAGAAGAAAACTAAGCCAGGAGCTACGGCTACAGTATCCAACCAGCGGGCAGAATGTCCTTCTCAGAGGTACGACAATAAGGAAAAGGAGAACATGACAGAACTTCAAAGACCTAAACGAAGTTATTTTGAAGAGGGAGTAGAACAAAGGGGACGCCCACCACAATCTCCTGCCCCTGAAGGTTATACGGGAGAGAACAGAAAAAGCTTCTACTGAGGTGAACAGGGTCCTAGACGGATACCTCTGTCAGAAAGGCAAGGAAACAACTAGAATATTAGGAAAAAGACCACAGACGTTAGAGCTGCTCTGAAGTTAGAAATGAATCATAACCTATGTCTCTGGAAGTTCAGCTCATTGCTTTATACCAAGAGTCATCAAACTATGACAAGCAAGTCAATCCTGCCCCCTGTGGACTATTTGGTATGGCTACGGACTAAGAACGGTTTTTACATTTTTAAAGGGTGGTAAAACACACACACACACACACACACACAAATATGCAACTACATTTGGCCTGCAGTGCCTAATACACTTACTACAGAGTTTACACAGAAGTGCCAAAAAAGTTCCCTTTACTTTGTTCCTCGGCCATGGGCCGTCGCTGTCTTGCAAAAATGTGCTACTGATTTGAAAGTGGTCTAGATGAAGAGAGATCATGTTCTACAGACAGGGATTAAGGGTATAATTTTAAAGCATCACTCTACGGACAAGTTACCTCTTCAGTTACTTTGGTCCAGCGAGGAGTAACATGATGTTGATTGTCATGGTCATAAAGGATAAAGTAAATTCATTTGTTTGACAAATGTTTATCTATCTGTTCAAGTTCCCAGCAGTGGAACTTGTTAGCTAAATTTTTTGCCTTGACAGCACAGGGGAAACTAGGAACAAATGTTTGAGTGGGAGGAAAATGTGCCAATTTCACAAGTTATTCATCTAACAGTAGGGGCTTTTAAGTATCAGTCCAGATAACACAGTTCTTATTCTCTTTACTGTAACTTGTGACTTAGTTTTTACAGCCATTTTAAGACTAAATATGAACGAGAGAGAGAGAGAGAGAGAGAGAGAGAGAGAGAGAGAGAGAAGGAAACTTTTCGATGACTAAAGAGATATTAATTTATTATGTAATCATTAAACCACACTTTTACATAGATTACTAAAGCTAATAAGCATCAGGTACATTACTGAAAGTGAAATAATTAGAACCATGACAAGTAAAATTATGGAAATACATTTTATTTTTAACTTTCAAAAGTAAAATAATTACATTTGAAGTAAACTGTTAACAAGATGTAGTTGGTATCTGTTAACCTCATACAGCATTGTTTTCTTTTCTTGAAAATACTCAAACACGCTTGCATTGCATCCTTTAGAAAACAGGTATTTGCATTTAACAAATTCTGTGAAGAACATAATTCTACAACATCCACATTTTTCATGATACTTGAAATATTGAGTTAAATGTCAACTTAACCTATCTCTTGGAAGAAAAAATAACACAATTAAAATCATTGATTCTCTAATCTTTAGTTCTGTCTCCACAAATAAAACCTATCACTTTTCACAATAAGAAAGCAAAAATAATACACAATCAAAAGGAGCAAACCTGATATTATCTATCCCCTTTGTCAAAAGATAGCAGATTAAGTGAGAGATCAATAATCACTGTTAATTGTTTTTACCATTTAACTCTGGCTCATAAAATAATAATGTATAATCCATCAGTGTATACAAATTCCATATCACATTTTCCGCTATTTTATAATAAAAGAAAATAGGCTTAATGTTTAAGACATGAATTAGTGTGACATAATTGCTGAAAGACAATTTTGCTATCATCACAGCTCAAGAAGTATCCACAGGAACCTTTCAGAAAACAAGTTATGATCCATTTCCCAAAATGTGAGATTACATAATCCTAAAAACACATGAGGAAAAAAAATTAAAACATTTTTTGTCCTCACATTGTTCCCCACCCCTGAAATTCAGATTAATTTTTGCAGATCACTTCTATTTTAGCAATTTAATGTACATAAGAAGCAATTCTTCATTTTTACATAAAAATCCTAATACTATTTTTGAAACTGCAAATGGGACTCTCAAGGTGTAAAAAAATCAGTTAAATAGCAAATTCTTGTATCTCGACATTATGTTCCATAATCAATTAGTATAATTTGAAGGTCTCAAATTATTTATTTTCAATTCAAGTAAAGACACTTAGCCCACTGCAGTCATTTCCTCATCTGAGTCACTTGATTCATCTTTTAGTTCCAAACCCCCAAAGTCTTCATCTACAGTTATAATAGTTTTCCTCTTGCACTTCTTGGGAACCGCATCGTTAGCACAAATTTTTCTCATTTTAATGTTTGGCAATTTCTTCAGATCAACATTCCATTCCCTAGACAAAGAAAGAGTACAGAGTGTTGGTAGGAGTTGAAGCAGGAAAGCAGGAGACAGTCAATTTCAAACTGTGAAAGGAGAAGAAAGTTTACATAGTTACAGCAGATTCAAATACACTAGAAAGAAGCAATGTAAGTTCACTACGAAAAAAAACAACATCCTAAGAACTGAGACTTCTTTTTCCAAACCTACTGCATTTTCTCATTAATCTACATTGGTAGTAGCTGCACAGAGAATCCCATATATTTAAAACTTCAAAAGCAATAAAGGAAAATGTTAGGTAGGAGTCACAACGAAACTTTGTTCCATTCTTTTATTCTCACTACCTGACTTTCTCCCTCCATTGGGCTATATGGATCATGAGACTCAAATGTATGAACTATGTCATACCCAGCAAGTTTCCAAAATGCACAAAGGTTTTCCTTTGCACACATAGTGATACATCAAAATTAAATTTCAGCAATCAAACCGCTGTTATTCTTATAATGGAAAATTTTCAGCTTTTCAACCTCAGTATTTTCTGTGACAATTAATTACCACAGGAGCAATGTTAAGATTGTTTTGAGAACTCTAACCAGCAATACTAAGAGGCTATGCTCATCTCTTCTCTCGTCTCTGGCTTGCTTTGAAGGCAGCAGAACATATATAGTTTTAGAAATAAGAAGCATTTTTATTTATTTAAGATGACTGGCAAAAAAATATTTAGGGTATAAAAAGAATCCTAAACTCCATGTATTTAAGTTATAAAGTACCTGCTGTACATGATCTAATAAACAAACTGCTTCTTAAATATGATAGATGAATTCTATTAGAGCTAATTTAGTTTCTATGAATTTACAAAAGATGACTGTATTTAAATTTATCTAATTTCAATTAACTTTAAATTTCAGACCCATCAACATGGTCTAGGTAAGACCAAAATGATTGATAAAACAGAACTTATGTTTGAAAACTAAAGAATTGAAATCCCACTCAGTGGTTTCCTTGGTAACACACAGGAGGACAATTAGAAGGACCACTGGACCATGCAGCTCCTTTCCCTGATATCAGTCCCCATTCACCATCTTCTTTCCAAAAGAGGCTATCGCACAACAGTCTGGGGATGTGACTCTAAGCCACCAAGTCTATTGCTGTTATCTTTTTAAAAAATAAGAACTGGAGAAGAACAGTGAAATCAAGTTCTTTGAAGCATTAAAGTATTTTAGACTACACTGAAAAATAAAAGGTATAGCATGTCATTATCGTTTTGGTGTATATCAGGTGTTTTAAATAAACACAACTTCAGAAAATTCTTACTTGGTCTGATAAAAGAGAAAAGGTTAAAAGAAACCCCTGATTTTCTTTTAGTTCTAATGTCTAGACTCAAAAGGGAAGAAAGTTCATGCCTCACATATTTTATACACAGCTTCAAGGGAACAAGAAAACAGCCTCACCTAAAAGTTTTCAGATTACTTGCAGTCACAATGTCTGGAATTTCTGGAAAAAAAATCATTGCATTAGGCAAATATTTTCATCATTTTACAGTTTCCCCAATTTATCATTTCAGATACAACAAATAATAACTGACAGATAGCAAGAATATTCAAAAGAAAACAGGATTTCAAAGCATTGTTATCTTTAACATGAAAAGTTAAATTTGGGAAGTATAAAGGGCTTAACTCAAGATGATGATTTCAGAAAAAGGGTATTAAATAATAAACTCTAGCATAGAATCTATGAAATAAAACCTATTAACAAAATAAACTCTGTTCTTTTTAACCATAAAAGGTATCCAACAAAATCTAACTATCAATCCCCTAAAATAACATGCCAGATTATGCTATGTTTTTTCTTGGTGAAAAAATACAATTTTTTCAAGCATATACTTTACCTTGGCAAGTAGAATTTATCTGAGGAATCCAAGGATTATTATGTTAAAAAAATCATGTTAT